>OX401419.1:3534885-3813825 GCA_947846245.1 Cerastoderma edule | reverse complement strand
TGTATACGATCTTCCTCCATCGTTATCAATCGGGCATTGCAACATCACTGAAATTACGTTGATCCGATGTAAAAACCCATATTAAAAAAGTACTGTCACTTTTATAGTATGTGACCTTATCTCATCTCTAACACTTTTTGTTCCTGCAAGGCCTTTTATTTGATAACGTCATTCTGTGGAAATCTCTGCAGAGACATTTCAGATCGATGTTCTACGGTAGGAGTTTATACAGAGTTGTGTTACAAGGCGTATCATCCGAAGGGAGGAGATCGTTTTTCTCAGCTTGGAGGTAGATACATCTCGAATGACGCACAAAAACAACAAATGTTGGTGTTTTACTACAACGCCGTGACATTTATTGTATAAGATGCGAGGACTTACTTGCTTATATGGCGAAAGCACCAATCTGAACACATCGGGTTTATCCAATAGAAAACACCTCTGAAATAATAGGGATGACGCCATATTGTTTCCCGCGAGAATGACGTCACTATTTTTCGTTTCTAAAAATAGATCTTGAATGTAAAATCCAAAAAGTCGTTAAATTTGATTGAGGAAACAAGTATACATGTCACAACAACAAGTTCTCCATTTGGTATGAGTTACTGATCAAAAGTGATTAAAAAGGATGTCCAACACTTCCATACACATTGAACTACTTAACATGCACGCATAGAAAAGGTGTTCATCGGCGGATGCCAATTTACCCGAAAAATTGTAACCCTACACTTATATCCGAGGTGTATTTCACAGCTCACGGAAATACCCGAGTAGTTCCGATTGGGAAAGCACATTGCCCTTTCTTTTCGTTTAGACGTCGTTACGGTAATTAGAAAGAGGCGTCGTAGTTACAATGTAGTTATCTCCGAGATATAATTAGCTACACCAATATCCTCTATAACCAAGATACTCTCATTATAGTCATGTACAAATATACTAAACGTTAATTTTCGGCTGTCTCAAATTGAAAGAGTTTGCAGACGGCATTTCCAAATGTGATGAAATTGAAAGAATAGTCTTCTGATTGGGTAGAAAACATTGTGGAAAAAGGGGAAATTACTCGTTACGGGCAATTTCTCCCTTTCCAACAATATTTTTCAGAGCCGTCTGCAACAGACTGGTCAAGTATCGTTATTGTTTGGTAATGGGTTTAAGATAAGAGCATTGTTGGTTATAACAACTGTTATCAGGAATCCCTATTCCGCCGTTATTCACTTACAATTATCAAAAAATAAGATTATTTATGTTTGAAACAACTCTTATCAGGATGATCTACATAACGGATACCAGAACGTTTGGTCTTTCACGTATGATTACATTTCATAGATTTGTTGAAATGTAAATAAATTATACGCCAGAAAATAGAATTATCTCAAAATTAGATTGTTTTTGTTGTTTGAATCAACTCTCATCAAGATACCAATACGTACGGTCATTCAAGTATAATTAATTATTACCGTTGATGGATTTGGCCAATTTCGAAAATAAATTATTCTGCAGAAAATAGAATGAGATGGGATTGATGACGTCATAACAAAAACCCCATTCACAGCCATCCTTTTATCCAAATATCTTATAAACATGTTTATTAGATATTAGGTTTATCAAGCTCTTTGACGACATTCAATCATAAAACATGGCAATGTGAGGAAAAATATCTCATGTGAAGATTGTTGTCAATCAGCCCCTCTGTTTTTATTGACTTTATATATCAAATATGAACATTTTAAAGGTTTCTTTATAAGACAAAGAATATACATACATTGCTGGCACAAACCTTTCGACGGTAAGGCGTTCCATAAATGGTTGATACGTAAAAAAGGAAATGTACTTCAATTTGTATTAGAAAAAATCTATACTAATTATCAAGCAGAATAGAACTTGGTAATTGATGATACACGATTTGTCCTTACATGCAGCACTAAAAAAGAACACTCCGTTGTTGCATGACGTCTGTTCCAGTCAATTCGACCCTTTGAATGTTTGACAAATCATTAAAACTTATAGAATATTCTTAGACGATTTGTACTTTATTTTTTGGTAGTGTTTCATCACAGCTTATCTTTTGACACTGTTGTTTTTACTTTCATAACAATTGTTTATCTAATGCTGGTAAAAGTTATTTTGAAATGTATCACTTTTATATGGCTTCGAATGACAACGGACACAATCGCAGTGTCGGTCGTGAATAACATCTCTGTTTACTCAAAGTTACATCACGCACTGTGGTATTGGAGTAAATCAATGATCTACGGAGGTCGTTTGCTTGGTGGGGGTCTATTTGGATGATTTCTCCAATTCATGTATACATGTGTGTACGTCATCTGTTGCTAAGAAACGAGAGGTCGTCACCAGAGAATATAAGGTTTGGGTGATGTTTGTGTTTTTTTGTTATTTTGTTTTGAACATTCTTTTAATTAAACAAAATTCTCATGGGACTTGGAAACTGCTAGAATAACGAATGAAAATAATTATTAATAACGTTAATGAATGAAGACGAATTATACAATCGAAGGATCGGTCATAATGTTGAACCCTTCCAACTTAGATAAACTTGTGTATGATTATATTTAAAGTAACGACATCCAACAAGCAAAAGTACACACACGATATTTATCCATTTGGTAAAAGGCTCAGACATGAATGAGAAAAGATGTATATTTATCTATATTTTCATATATGGAACTTTCATAAATTTCTGAATAACTAAGATTGAAAAACAACTAAGATTAAAAAACGATGCATCGGTTTGGAATTGATATTGTTCCAGCTACATTTTTTAAGCCATCATGTCTCTCTTAGAAGCAAATTGATGGTAAATAGTGATTTTTCGACCCATAGAACACATCAGGGCAGAAATCGTTATGTTTAGATATTTTTATTAATTCTGTCATGAGTGAAAAAGCACTTTTAAAATAAAGAGATATGATCGATAGAAATCAGTAATAATCAAGAAGAGAGACGACTTTTTTTTTCCGTGATTAGTCGGAAGCTGTTAACCAACAAAGACATTCGCCACAACCGAACCCCCTGGAGAGTACCGTAGTCTGCGTTATCATCAACAAGGGGATACGTTCATTCACCACAAATTGTCAAGCAGAGTCTCTTAATTGGTTTATTGGCTACATATAGCCGATTTTCTGGGTTGGCAAACACATATTTTAACCATACAGTATTGGAACTGGCTTCATGCTAATGCAAACAGTTTAGATCCAGGCCAGCTACCAAGTTAATTGGTGGCTGGCCTGTGATCGATCTAACCTATTTGCTACTCCGAGTTTATTTTCTCATCAAAATTAAGTAGACATTTAAGGTTTTGGAAAGCAGACGACACAAAATATGTTTTTAGAAAATTATTCAGCATTATAAGGGTTAATATCCAGAGGTTTAGATGTGTATAGTTTTTCTAGTGTTATATATATACCTTTCTCTATCTTCTTCATAAGATTAAATACACGCTCGTGCTGGTGTTTGATTGCGACAATGATAATTCGTTACGAGACAATACATTGAGTGCCGATAAAATGAGTTCAATCTTCCGTCCGACCCTACGTCTATGACTATGTGTTAACCCTGACTCACTTTTGATGGTTCAAATTCAAGTTTACAGCACACGACAACTACACCAAATCGTGAAGCCATCCACTTGTACAATAAACGTAGTTTGATTTGAAATCTCTTTGTGAATCTACCAAGAATAATATGTCAAAAATCTTTGTCGTTCAATGGTTTTGCTGAAGAGACAGTGTTGTTGTTATGTGCATTTAATTAAGGATGTATGGTTTAAGCATCTTCAAAAAACAACCCGACTTCTCTATGAATTTGGTGATTTGGATGTGGAAATAATCTTTATGATATCAATATCAGTAGAAATTGATTAAGAATACTTTTCCAAATAAAGCCTTGATAATGAAAAGCATTTATACATTTGTCGAAAAGATTTTCTTTAAATATCGAAATGTAAAAAAACATTTGTAATCATTGGTTTACTTTGTTTTCTTATAGAAGTAACTTTGGGCCAAATAGTAAGTGAATAAACTTGGTGAAATTGAACTGATTGCAAAACGGAGAAAGGTTCCGATGTATAGATAATGGTGAGCAATTTGTTACAAATTGTGTCGACTTCCGCGAATTACGAATAAACCTTGTATCAATTATAGTTTGTGGGCGATAGGACAATTGAAGGGCATCATCCAATACCCCGTCTCCTGTCTCCGTTAATTGATGGGATGCTTGGATTGCGCTCACCGAGTGTCCTCTACCGGAAATAAATGTGTTGTCTAGTGATGAATGAGAACATCCATTCTATCCACAAACGCCTTATGTATCAGAATAAGGTTGTGTAATTTACTAAGAATAAACATGTAATATGTAAATCAATTGATTGATATCGAAACCGGCAAGGCTATTTTCCCCAATAGAAAGATCTAACAATAGTATGACATAACATCTAACAGTATTGGCATATATGAGATACCTGTACCTATTACAATATCAGCCCATAGACATTTATCACAAACTTCCAAAAGCAGGCCTTTTCCCATTATTTATTTCACATATATTTACACCATCTTAACAAAGATCAGTATAAAACAGGTGCATCTCCCTACTTAATTTCTATCATTGAACAGTATAGATGGAAGAGTTGTTTTAATGGGTAATTTTCATTCAAATTAACCATAAGCATACACATACATTATCAAGTATGTAAAAAAGCAGGCTAAGCATATTCTTAAAACTGGATACGTTATATTTGTTTTCTACAGTCACCATGACTACCTATTTTTTGTGGTTTGTATCTGTTTTCTTTGGTTTTATTTAGTGAATTTCTTGAGGATCCTTTCATCGGAAAACGTTACACTGGTATAAAATAATATCACCATTGTACCGCCGTGACTTTCTGTTATCGTCTTCTTACTGTTGTACGTTGGGTGTTGTTTGATAAATCCGACGGCCCTTACCAAGCTTCATTACAAACCACCCTAAATGATTAATACATGTATACGGAAATGATGCTTTTAATTGCAAGTAATCATTGATTGGTTCAATAAATCATCGCTGTCTGCGTTTTCATTACATTTTAAACACAGAGAAAAGAACCGATATTGTTTTTATGATACCTCTGATTAATGCACTTTCTACCAACAGACTTAAGAGACCATTTTGACCATAGAAGAAACTTCCCGTCGCGAGCAACTGTTTCCTTTGTCATAAGATGAAACTCAATAAAAGAAACGCTATTCTAAAGCTTCAGTATTTTAGTTCGTATGTTTGATTCTTTCCAACTAGTCTCAATATTTCCATATGAGGTAATGTGGTAGTGGATATTTACACAATTTGTCACTTAAAAAGGATTCGTGTGCATGTTTAACTTTGACGTGCAGTATTTGTTTTATCCGTTTTATTTGTGTACCGTTCATGATGATTGTAGCTGAAGTTTGGTTAAAAGAAAATAACGATTGATGTATATTGATCTTTCATTATCGCTTTTTTCTTTTTCATCTATGGCCTTTGCACGACGGGACTTATCCCTTGTAGTGCCAGAACCAACTCCATGCTTATGCAAAGAGATTAGATCACAGGCCAGCCGCCAAGTATATTGGCGTCTGGCTTGTGATCTAACCAGTTTGCTATTCTGAGTATCTTTCCTCATTAAAATTTAGCAGATATTTCAGATTTTGGAAAACAGATGACATAAACAATTATTTCTAGAATATTACCAAACATTTTTTTAGGGTTAGGATTGAAGTCAAAGAAATGATCACTCGAAGTTTAACGTGCTACCGTTCCCATCGGGATGAGTGTTAAACAAAGCTATTTTGATCTTTTTTTAGAAATAAGTGAGAATCTCCACTCCTTTGTTTCACAGAGTTTTCTATTCCAAAACTGCAAGTTTTGCTTAAAAAAGCAATAACACCCGTGTCTCCAACTGAGAATCGCCCACGTTTCGTGCAAACAGAGAAAGGTGCGTCTTCATGATTACGTTGGCAAAAATGTATTACATGTACATGTATATGTATTAAATCAAAAACTTGTACGCCCTTCATCAAATTGAAGGAGTTACGACCTCTTAGTCAATTATCAATACTATGTCTCCGGCCATGGATCAACAGTTAAAAGTCATCCCTTCCACGTGACTGCACAACAAATGCTCATTAAATAACTATATACTACTATGTCTTGTTTGGAAATGAATGAAAAGGGATTGATATACTAAGTAACAGCACGGACTATTCCAAAATGTCATGGTTATCAACACGCAACAACACCAAGAAGCGCTCAGTATACAGTTATTTCATGGGAATCTGTGGAAAAGTCAAAACTATGGTCCAGATGTGGAGGGGATGACTTATGAACTGCCGAGGACAAGAGTTGAAAATGTCATCGACATAGAGCAAATGTACAGATTTCAAAATAATAACGCAAATTATTTATTCAATAATCGATTTATACATGGCTGAAATATCATTTACATGTACCCCTAATGTTCAGTTTCTGTTTTTTCTCAATATGATAAGAGGGATAAATAATATTTGGAAAAGCAGTGGTTATCGGGTGTCTATCTAAGGGTTCGACACAGACAGTACCCAACAAGTATATTCGAAATGGATATACATAATGCGAAATAATCTATCGTAAACGCTTAGTTCTGTTTATATAAGATAAGATTCATTGTTTTAATTGACAAAAATAGCCATGAAATAATTTTTTGTAAAGCTATATATGGAGAGAAAAGTCGCACTGATTTGCAGCTTGGAATAGAGGTACTCCCCCGGGTTACATACAAAATGTATATCTAATAACTTATTAGCAGATAAGCCGTTCGTAACAAGAATATCCGCAAATAACCACACACATATCTGACCTGATATACCAATACCAAATAATAACGACATTTGACCAGTTTGTTGCAGACGTCTATTAAAATCATTGTGGGAAAAGGAGAAATTGCTTTTGACGAGCAATTACTCCTTTTCCGAAAAAGTTTTCTGATCTTTCAGAAGATTGTTCTTCAATTTCATCACATTTTGAAAGGTCGTCTGCAAACTCTTTCAAATTGGGCCAGTCGAACATTTGGCGTTTGGTAAAGGGTTAATAAATTCCAGAACGGTGTGAATACGTGCTCCTGGTCATCCTCACACACTGTCCAAAGGTGTGTCGTTTCTATGGTTTCAAAAGTACAACTAAAGTACCATTGTCCTCCAAACGTTATCAAGAGATAATGAATAAAAGGGAGACATTTCTTTCTCGTAAAAGAATATTCAACTTTCCTCACAAAAGAGTTCTTTAATCACTCGTCATTTCCGTAGATACAATTGAAATTATTACCGAACACCTTATTTGAGTGTAAATTCCGTATTAAATGTTGTTTTATTGAGAGGAAAATGAAAGCCGTCATGAAGTGGTAACCTAACTGCACTCTATATAAGAACTGATGATCGGTTAACATTTGAACTGTTGACACCTGTACATCCGATGTTTCCGCAAAGACTGAAAAACATCCACTCTCTTTTAATTTGTCACGTTTACCTAAAATTAGGACAGTTTTGCGTTTCTATCTTGGTTAGGACATGCACTATCGATTAAGTAGACGTTTTGGTGCTGGAAGATGTTGGAAGATAGTGTTTGAATTATATTTCAAGTTTTGTTACAGATGGCTAGAGGTAGATTGCATATTTCCGTTTCTATTCGTAAATGCCATGAAATAACACAAAACTTATAAATAATGTAGAAATATAAATTTCTAAAATCCCCGGATAATACGATATTTATGGCTCATTGAACTCTTACATATAAAATACAGGTCAAAGACTTACAATATCTAATGATTCGCGATGTGGTTTTATTGACGAACCATGTTAGCCGAATAGAAATATTTGACTGAACCAAAATGAAAGCAGCAAAATATGCAGTGGTGTAATTGTACAATATCGTAGGAAACTATAGACCGGCCAGCCCGGGTTCGATTCCCAAAGACGGTTATGTATTTCACAGTTGAGTGTCCATAAGAATGACACAATTTCTAACCTAGTTCTGGTATGTCACCGAGAAAACATGCGCTATGATGCTATTAAGTGAGCGCTGAACATGCATAAGTAGAACGAGCGTGAATATGTCTCAGGTGATATTGGGTAGAAACCAATAAAACGAAAGGAATGACTGTTTGCCACATTGATCAGTTTCTTCTGCAGTGAACATGTACGGGAGAAATGGGTAACTACATGTATATAGTTTCTTTGTCGGAATTATAATGAGAATTCGTTCCATCTCTAGACACTTGGTGCACCACACTCCTCATAGGTAACTTCCGCTTTAGTCAGGTCAATATACACGTCGACCTACCCAAAACTTGCTACAAAATGTATTTTAGCTAATTCTAATAGTGTATGATGCCCTTTATAACATACCAAAAGTTAACGAAAATCCGACTTCCGGAAAGATGATATTTTCAAGATGGTCGCCAAGATGGCTGCCAAAATCTATTCATTATCATAACTATGTAACTATCCACTCAAAACTGATTATGTTGGTGTCTTTACCTAGGCTTTTGGGGGTCAAAGAACACTCTAAGATCAACAGAAATAGTATGAATGTATTACTTTTCACAGAAATCTAACATGACTTAAAAGAAAATAGACACAATCGGAGGCCATCTTCGTTAAACTTTTGATATGTTATAAAGGGCATCTTATCCTATCAGCATCAGATAAAATACCTTTTGTAGCATTTTTTGGTAGGTTGTGTGTTTTTTTCATAACCCGACTACTTTGTTGAAGACATGACTCTTGACATTGACCATTGGACAGTCCGAATGATCCAGATGTAGATATTCAATCGTACGTGTAACACGGTCACAGCTTGGATCATCCAGGTAACCATTGCGGAGGAGTTTTGTAATGTGCGTGTGTTATATCACGAGGTGTTTTGGCGTTATTTACAGACCTATACGTATGTGTCAATGCGTTCAAAATAGCGAAGGTGTGAAGGCGTTTCATTTAAATATGACCCTCTGAGGAGATATAGTATTTTGCATCGTCAGGTGTTTTGTCATCAAATTACCCATTCCACATGATTCTCAGCTGAAAATAACCAAAAGGTGCTTTAACCCTTAAAGTGCTGGGGCCCGTTTTACTAAACAGTTTACGCTTAAGATTTGCGTAAGTCTAAAACAACAAGTCCTTTTATTTCATTATTTGGCAAAGCAATATTGCAAAGTAACATATCATTGGAATCGTCTCTCCGAGACGCTTCCAATGACGTGTCACATTGCAATATTGTACTTTCATTGAAGATGTTATCCATGATAATCAATTATTTTCCGTAATTTGTTTAGTAAAACGGGCCCCTGGAGCCGACTATAAGTAAATTGGCGGCTGGCCTGTGATTTAACCTGTTTGCTAGCTTTGCAGTCTTTCCTCAACAAAATTAAACAGATATTTAAAGTTTTGAAAGGCACACGACACAAAAAAATACTTTAAGAAAACTACCAAGCATTCTAAGGGTAAAGTAACGAGTTCTTTTGGGGCCTCCATGTCCTAGTGGTTGGAGTACAGAACTTGAAATCACATGGCCCCTCTCCGCGTGGGTTCAAATCCTGAGAGGGATATGGATCTTCATGAGAGGCAGTCTCCCGACTGACTTACGGAATGCCGATGGTTCTACCCGCCTTGACCAGCCCTTATGGGCAGTTGAGTATGGGGTCTTCCTCCATCATTAAGTTTCGGGCATCGCTACATAACTGAAATAATGTTGATGTGATGTAAAACCCATATATAAAAAAAAACCGAGTTCTTTTATGAAAGGTCCATCATCGATTGCGGGACTTCAAAAAGACATTGCAAAACCACTTCCAGCATTCATTGTTTAAAGTTGTTTATTTTGCATCGATGTTTAAACAAGTTCTTAATATTTAGATTAATCACGATTGATTTTGCTTTCTGGATGCAGAACTAGTGCTCTCGTCAAATGTTGATTAATGTAAGGTCGCAAAGCAAGAATTTCTCGCGGAACTCGAACCCACGACCCTCGTGTCCCGAAACCGACACTCTACCCCTTGACCACTGTTCCCCACATTTCAGCTGTATTGAACAATTCTTGACCTTTATTGATATACAATGGTATCGCCTGTGTACAGAAATGTTATATCGACTGACGAATGCAAATCAAAACCTGCGTCAAAGTTCAAACGGAATTGGATTGCTTATGGAGAGTAATTCACCTTTGTGTTACAGTGGTTAATAAACAGCCTTTGGTACCAGGTATAGATAAAATAAGATACCATTCACCAAGATAGTTTGATCACGAATATATAGATATAGTGAATAGATGGTTTGTGTCGTGAATCGGAAATGTCATCGGGCAAGGTGTAGGAATATTATCCGGTGAGCCGCAGGCGAAACGGATAATATTCCTACGCCGAGCCCGATAACAGTTCCTATTCAAAGACACCAACCATTGATTCTATATATCCTGTTACCTTTACGTATTTTTTTAAACAACAAAATAAAAATAAAACACGAGAAAAACACACAAAAACAAAGTAGAGAATGACGTAAACATGTCGTCGTGTGTAGTGGCGTTCTTATGACGTAATAACTTGCCACGTGCATGTGTTATATGGTTAGTGCCGGATATCACAAATGTTATACGGCACCTAGTTATCGGTCCCAAAATGGCACTAGTAACAGGATAAATGATAACAATGGTTCACCAATAATACAATCCCCTCTTCAAGTAAACAGGAAGTTGTCCGTAATAACATTGCCGTCTGTCTCGGGCGCTCCTACGATTTTCACTTTCATTAATAAATACACAGGTGTCTTTGGTTAATTCCGCTTTCTTTGGTCAGTGTCGGTTCGAGTAGCAGCCGAGAAGGTTGACTTAGGTTTCTTTTACCCGCTAGTCATAAATTTACAAATAAATTAACAGTTTTTGTTCATACATTTTAAATACATTTAATCTATTTGCTTGTTTGTGTATGGGGATTTTCATGCAGATTATGAGTTTCTAATGCCAACAGTTTACGGTATTTGGTCGATGTTACCATTGGTTAATGTAAACATGTTTGCCTTTGAATAGTTTATCTAATGGTCATTCAGAATATTAGACATTCTATTGGAAAACTTTATTTTTTTACAAATAGAAATAACATGAACAGATAGTATTGTAATTAGGTATCTAATACGAATTATGGTGTGTCATACCAATGTGTTCTTCTCTTGTGTGCAACTTACCTGAGAACACCAGACCTTGGCATATGAACGTCAATATTCTCTCCGAGAATACGGAACATTAGGAAAAACGCGTTCACTGAACGGCTCTCTTTGACTAACCTTCACGTACTGAAAGTAGATGCTGTAAATGGAATATAATTCCAACCACTCCTGTGGTATCTAAGGATAGGATGATACAACGTGTTCTTGGGAAGGAATGACATTGTCTTAAGGAAATATTCCTGTTTTGCCCATAATAATTATTAAAAGGTATCTAAGGTGAATCAGCAATATCAAGGACTTTCCTGGCTTATGCTATATCTATTCATTTTCAATCCTGGTCTGTAACAAAATACGATACTTATAAGCGAGTTGTGAAATGTACCGTCACTCAAAGCTCTTGGCAGTATGTGTTAAAATCCCTTGCTAACTTCTTCCTCTCATTCTTGTTACCTATTTTGTGTGTGTTTGTTAGAATCGGCTCGTCTTACGAACACCCACAAAATAGTCTAGTCATTATCAATTCAATTAAACAATGCAACGAAGAAAAAAGGTTGAAATCGACTCTTTATCTCGCCGGACGGGATTCATTGATTTTCTTTCTCTCTTTCCAGATTTGACAGCGTCGTGAAACAGTAATACACCGATAATGGCGTCGACTGTACAAGCGATCATGATAGTTTTATCGCTGGTTCTCGTTTTGGCCTTGACCTCGCATGGGTTCCGCATACGCCGATCGGGGCTTGCCGGGTACAACGACCCGTACGCGATCTCGAATGCTTATTCCGATATAGAACGGCGAAGAAGACGCACGGACTACGGGCCTTTATTGATGGACGATGATGATTCCTATTTTAACCCGAATGAATTAGAAGAGGACGAGGGATATTTACTGAGTTCACCGTATCTAGAAGAAGAGGAAGAGGAAGGAAACATTCCGAATTTTTTTCCAGACTACAGATTCAAACAACCAATGCCATCTTATCGGGGTGTGCAAAGATTTCCCTATGCGTATGGAAACGTAGAACGGCCGGTTTATGCACCACAAAAGGGAATGTCGCACCGCTCCCACGCCTTCAAACGAATGGGCCAATCGAGTATGAATGAACTGCAAAAGATATTTGCCTCGGCTGACGTTCCGGAGAAGAGGCTAGCGCCCGTCAAACGCCAGGAACCAGTCAAATCACGTGACGTCCCCGATGAAGAACCTCAATCTGAATTGAAGCAGACGAAAAGTCTGGTGGCGAAGGTAAGAGAAATTCTAGCCGCAGCTGAGAAGCTGTCGATGGAGCAAACGACGAATGGAAAGTCAAAAGGTGAAGAAGAACCGGCTCTTGTCAAAGACGTGGTTGTCGAAGATATTTCTCCCGATGGAAGCGCGGAAGTGAAACAAGAAGAGATCACGATGGTGTCAGAAAGACCTGTTGACGATTCTAACAGTGAGAATAATTCAGATTCTGACGAGAGTGAAGATGAAGAAGCAGATGAGAATGATGAAGAGTCTGAAGAAGATAACGGCGAACTACTTGAGAGCGCAGAAGAGCCAGAAGTTTCTCAAACAAAATCTAAACGCGCGTCGAGTCAATTCGATAACGAAGGTTATGTCAGGGACTTGGAAGCTGAGATAGCTAACTTACGCGAAGAGGTTGTGCGGCTACAGCTGTTACAAATTCTCGAAGATAAGGAAAACGATTTCTTGGCTAACGCTTTAAAGTTCGCTACGCTTGATCAGCTCAATGACGATGATAAACTAGTGCTTAAGGAGTATGATGATATTAATAAAGCAACAGATACTGAAGAACTTATTCAGCAGGTCAGAGCAGGTAAGTCTAAATCTAAATTGCTACAATTTTTACTCTTGGCACAATAGTTTCAAGTAAATATCGCTATCATGATATCGTTAAAAGACTTTCAAAGTTGTTTTGTAGTAAGTTTTCAAAACTACGGAAAACGTGCAAGTTCGCCTTAAAAAGTACTTTTAAACTGATACTTTGACAAATCATATATGCGTAGAGTAAAGGCTGATGGACTAATTGATTACGCCGCCCAATTAGTTTCAACTTATCTCAATCGTCCTTTCCAAACGGACATGATTTGTATTCACGACAAAACCCAGCCCAGCAAAGTTATGATTCCGTAAACGAATGAATCATCAAATGGTTTAATGAATATTTAATTTAATACAAATTCCATTGTTGCATGGGCGTCAAAGTTAGTAACTATAAAATCGATATTAAGTACATGGATGTTTGTAGATGATATTATGTAACTTGGGTTTACCTTCCAAGAAAGATGTTTTCTTTACAATAAATCTAAGTTAAATCCTTTGCTTTTACAGATAATGACGATGCCGATCTGACATCCGAAGCTGCCGAAATGTTGGATCAGTATCTACCACCTGACACTGGCAACAAAGGTACGGTGCTAATACACAAATACATACACTAATCATAAAACGTTTACTCTTTCTTTACTTGGTCGTACTTAGCTCAAACATAAAAGCGTTTGACTCTGTGATGGCTTTATGCGACCGGGTAGGCCAAGGGCAGGGTTTTCCCTGATCCCAAACTTATATAGTAAATGACCCCAATTCCAGGATATGACGCCTAAACGTCGTTACTTTTCATTCGCAATGTTATGTATAAGGAGTAAAAGAAAGCTTAGCACACATCAAGAGGTTATGGGAAACCCAGGCCTTTAACGCAGCTGCAGGAAAAGTTGTTCACAAAAAAGGGGGAAAATAATTCAAGGTTTCATTTATTTGGCTTCACAATGATTTCTCCCTTGTACCAGGATAGAAATGCACACTTTAATGCTTGACGATTGACGTCTCATGTGGCTTTCAATTCAACACAGACACGGAATCTCATTCCAGGGATGTGTAAAACGTTTAACCCATTACCAAACAATAACGGCATTTAACCAGTTTTTTGCAGACAACTCTTGAAAACATTGGGGTAAAGGGGGATATTGCTCGTGACAAACGATGTCTCTTTTTCCCACAATGTTTTCTGCCATGTCAGAAGATTACATTTTTAATTCGATCACATTTTGAAATATCGTCTGCAAACTCTTTCAATTTGGGACAGTCGAGGGTAGGCGTTTGGTAAAGGGTTAAGGCGTCGTCGTGTAACACTGATTTCTGTAACAATATCTTTCAAACTCCGGTCAGTTTAACATGCACTCATCAATACAATGTTCGTCACTAGAAGTAGCCATATATTGTGTGAATCTTTTCACTCTCACCAAGGCCACATTTAATTACTTAAGTAGAGAGGGGAGGTCTTCGCGACCTAGTTCATAGAGTACATTGCCTGAATGTATCACAGAGTCAAAGAGTCCCTTTCAGTGGTGGAAAGTTTGAGATATGTGTATAGAAGAAATCACCCAGCTTATTTACGGATGCTCCTAATCAGAAGTTTGATCGGGCACTGGTTCTTAAGCCTTATAGTGCTGAAACCGGCTTCATGCTTATGAAAACAGGTTAGATCCAGGCCAGCCGCCAAGTAAATTGGCGACTGTCCTCTGATCTAACCCGTTTGCTAATCTGGGTATCTTTCCCCAACAGAATTAAGCAGATATTTAAGGTTTTGGAAAACAGACGGCCCTGAAATATACTCTTAGAGAATAAACAAGCATTCTAAGATTTAAATACGACTTTGCTAGGCTTATATAAGCTTGCAAAACAAATCAAACAATCAAACAAATCACACAAGCTACAGATATCCTTCTGATAGGATCACACGTGTGCTAGACAACAAATTAATAACCCCAATGGCTCTCTCTTTTAGAAGATGACATGAAGCGATCCGAACCAACACCGGATGAGAATGGTTGGTACGATGGTCCTGTCGAAGAGAAGATAACATACGCTGGTCCTATTGGGGACGATCTTAGACGTACGTATGGGTTAATTGACTTTCATTTCGTACGAGGGTTGTTGGGCTTATAAAGAAAATCATTTAAGAGTGTTTAAGTAATAAAAATCTTCCCGTTCTACAGTTCCATCACCTGGTGTGTTCCTATGTTGTCGGTATCGTATAACTTGCAGTGGAAACCATTTGTTCAACGCATTGACCTACTGATATCTGTGGAATCAGCTCAATAATTATCTCAATAAACTCGAGTGCTTCATACATGTTATAAAAAATACCTTTAATGACGAATATGGATTACTTAGATAGTGAGCTACAACTCACAATGCGTATTACAGTTAAAAAGGACTATTTCTTAATTGCTGGCAAAACTAAGAATTACGATCAAATGCCATGAACAGGTAACCATATTCTATACATTGTTAAATGTATGTTACAGTTGAGGAGCTGGGTGATGACGAAGATTCTGAAGTCCCTATTTTACTACCATATCCTGATGACTCTGACGAACTTGCTAGCGAGATAGAGGAAGAAGAAAACGAGAAAGAAGCAATAGAAGAAGTCGCAGAAGCGGTAAAAGAAGAATTAGAAGAGGAAACTGAAATCGGTGCGCGATTTTATCTTGAACCCATTTCCAAACAATTACGTCATTTGACCATTTTTGTTGCAGACGACTCTGGAAAACACTGTTGGAAAAGGAGAAATTGATCTAGACGAGCAATCTCTCCCTTTCCCAGAATTTGTCATGCCCTATCAAAGGTTTATTTTCCAATTTCATCACATTTTGGGATGTCGTCTGCAAACAATTTCAATTTGGGACAGTCGAAAATTTGGCGTTCGGTAAAGGGTTAAGAGACATACATCTAATAGAGAAAAGTGTGTTTGTTGCATTCTGTTTTGAGATGATAAGTTATGACAACTAATGCCAAATACATTGATTGATTGATTGATTGTTGAAAAACTGGGTAACGTTTTACTGAACTACTTTAGGAAAGTATTTGCGTAAGTCAAACCCGATATATAATGGATAAAATCATAAGGGAAAGTGCAATGGCACATTGTGATACCTCACTTAAATCGTCTCGGTGAGACGATTCAATGATGTGTTACTTTGCAATATTGCTTCTCCAGATATAGAAATATGGGGTAATTTTGTTTTGACCTACGCAAATTCTTAGCATAAAATATATAGTAAAAACATTCCCTGGTCTTCATTAAGTAGAATATCGTTAAGTCATTGTCACAATCTTGTCAAAGAACACAATCAGTGAAAATCAGGATACTATAAGGATGTGACACAATATCAAAGGTGTTTGTTCACAGAAGAGAAAATCTGAAAGTAAAAATTACATGTCGTTGAAACAATAGAGTTTTCGTATCGTTGTTTGATATACAATTAAAAGTAGCTGGAAGCATCAATAATTCACGAAGCGTCAATTTATCTAAGTGTGTACAGTGTTAGATGTATATGCGGTAGAAATCAAAAGCGATGTCTCGCTTTTGGATTAAAATTTAAATACATGATTTCATCGTATACTCACTTTAAAGTATTAAATACGGTCTTATTTAACTTCCAATGACTATTTTTCATTGCATATCATATGATAATAAAGCTGTTGCTCAGTTATTAAGAAAATTGGCTTTTAACTTCGAAATGTCCTCATATCTGTGAACAAACCCCTCAACCCATTACTAATCAATAACAATGACATTTGACCAGTTTGTGGCAGAAGACGCTGGAAAACATGATGAGAATGGGAGAAGCTGCTCTTAACGAGCAATTCCCCCTTTCCCACCATGTTTTATGCCCTATCAGAAGATCAATTTTCAATTTCATCAATTTTTTTAACATCGTCTGCAAACTCTTTGAATTTTGGACAATCGAAAAGTTGGCATCTGGTAATGGATTAAATAAAGCAATATATTTCTGTTTATGGTGCTTTAGAAGAGAAGAAGCGCATTCTCCAGGACCTGCTACAAGGGTTAAGCAAGGATCAGATGCAGGAACTGATCTCAGAGTTAAAGGTTGAAGACGACGTCAGACAAGACGATGATGATGATGATACGTTGTCCGGTAAGTTGGGATTTGTTCTATCTATTCTCGTTTCTTTTTAGCCTACTTCCTCCTAATAATCTAGTTTTCTGAATGACCTGTTTTTAACGATTGCCATAGTTATAACTACAAAGGTGACATGTATGCATACATCACGTATCCCCCTTTCAGGACATATAAGCTTAACTTTCATTCCAATCTTTTTCATTTATTATGTATAAATTATTTTTTTTGCATGATGCTTTGAGAAGTCATATATTTCATGCCTCGTACTTTATTTCTGTAATGACTTTATCAGATGTCTGTCTCTCTTTGGTGGAACTTTGATTTTTATATTATTCCTTTACTTGTTTTATGCTTTTGAACAAATATCTGCCTACATTTGGCGAAATTATAAGAATATATTATATCTTTATTATTGTTCTACTTTTTTAACACTTATTTACCGACGTGTGGCGAAAGCATAAGAATGCATTATTCATTCACAGGTATTAGGCTTTCAAACAAATATTTGCATACGTCTGGCGAAAGTATGATAATGTACTATTCCTTTTTTTTGTTCTGTTCGTTACCAGATATCTGCCTACCTGTGATGGAACTATCCCAGAACTGTGCCTTTGCGGATACCCTCGATATACCGATAGATGACGAGGCAAGAAACCTGTGCAGTCGCCATCAGATGTGTTACACATGCGTAAGTTAAACCAATTGTTGCACATGCGTAAGTTAAACCCATTGTTACACATGCATAAGTTAAACCCATTGTTACACATGCGTAAGTTAAACCCATTTTTACACATGCGTAAGTGAAACCAATTGTTACACATGCGTAAGTTAAACCAATTGTTACACATGCGTAAGTGAAACCAATTGTTGCACATGCGTAAGTTAAACCCATTGTTACACATGCGTAAGTTAAACCCATTGTTACACATGCGTAAGTTAAACCCATTGTTACACATGTATAAGTTAAACCCATTGTTACACATGCGTAAGTGAAACCAATTGTTACACATGCGTAAGTAAAACCAATTGTTACACATGCGTAAGTGAAACCAATTGTTACACATGCGTAAGTGAAACCAATTGTTACACATGCGTAAGTAAAACCAATTGTTACACATGCGTAAGTAAAACCAATTGTTACACATGCGTAAGTGAAACCAATTGTTACGCATGCGTAAGTGAAACCAATTGTTACACATGCGTAAGTTAAACCAATTGTTACACATGCATAAGTTAAACCAATTGTTTCACATGCGTAAGTTAAACCCATTGTTACACATGCATAAGTTAAACCAATTGTTTCACATGCGTAAGTTAAACCAATTGTTACACATGCGTAAGTAAAACCAATCAGAAACTACATTTTTAGTGCTTATTTTAACATTGGCATATCAACCTTTCGATACCCTTTCTTGCCAATTATAGATAAATACTAAGCAACGGGTATTGTAACTATTAGAATTGCTGCCTACCACTGGTGTGCATTACAACTTTCTTTGAATTTAGACAGGCAATATCTACTTTTTTATCACAATGGTGATTAACCCTTCGAATGATGTGTAAGTTTTTTAAAAAAGATAGATTTTTGGGTCGTCTACTTTTCAAAACATTAAATATCTGCCTAATTTTGTTGTGGAAAGATAATCAGAGTAGCAAACAGGTTAGATCACAGGCCAGCCGCCAATTTACGATTAAAAATTAAAGATTAAATCACGGGGAGGACCAGTTTTGATTATAGAAACATCTTAAGAGACACGAATTTTCCAATATCGTTGTTTTATATTTCGCCATACTGCTCTAACCATAATCTATAAGCATTGTATGCTCTTGATTTAAACTCTTTGAAGATTCTGGCATCGCAACATAACTGAACAAATGCTGACGCGAGGTGAAAACCAATATAAAATCGTAACATAGCATTACATAATTTCAATCAGGATTAAACATAAAAAACAAGTTTATAGCTTAAAAGATATAGTTAAAAGCATGTGAATCAATAAATGGATCACATTTACAGGGTGCTGCAGTCGGGATGTCCCGCCTTGGTTGTAACGATGGGTACAAAGGTACGGTGATAGACGCGTGTAAGGACGATACCAACTGTATCCGACAGTCGGCCGTGTTCCTTCGCCTCATGGAGAAATATCATCGATACGAGCCCGAGAGCCCGGACGAGTGCAGCGACGTCTGTGTGGAGGGTTTCATCATGGGAGGGGAGTAACTCTGTTGCTTCCTTCGGGAAGAGTTATCTCTCTTACCTCCAAAATTCTCTTCAAACACATGGAGAAATAAAAAATAGGAGAGTGCGGTTCTTAGTTTAAAGAGTATGTTTCAAAATTATTGTATATATAAATCTGAATTGATCATTTTATGATACCACATTATTTTTCTCCCCAAAGCCATTTAGAACGATTGTCCCACCGCAATATTGTGTAGTCATTGGGATACTAATTATATGATGTAATTACCCCTTTCCCAAACGCCAAGTTTTCATCTGTCCCAAATTGAAAGACTTTGCAGACGACATTTCAAAATGTGATGACATTGGAAAGTAATCTTCTGACAGAGTAGGAAACATTGTGGGAAAAGTAGAAATTGCTCGTTACGAGCAATTTCTCCCTTTTCCAAAGTGTTTTCGAGAGTCGTCTGCAACAATCTGGTCAAATGTGGTTATTGTTTGGTAATGGGTTACCATGTAGCTCTGACATTCTTTATCTGACGTCTACAACATAATGCATACTGCATATTAGGCCGTGTTACGTCATACACACAAATACAAAGCAGGCTTAAAGCCATGCATGAACCTCTAATCGGAGAGTTGTCCAAGGCTTGCACTATGTATTTAGCTGTCAGATGTCTTACGCATTTAACATATATATATACCATGTCCTGAAAGATCGAATTGACTTCATTCAACTCTTTACCAAATGCCATTTTTTTCGACTGTCCAGAATTGTAAGAGTTTGTAGACGACATTTCAAAATGTGATGAAACTGGAGAATAATATTCTGATAGGTCAGAAAATATTGTGGAAAGGGGAGAAAATGCTTGTCACGAGCAATTTCTCATTTTCTCACAATGTTTTCCAGAGTCGTCTGCAACAAAGTGGTTAAATGTCGTTATTGTTTGGGAACGGGTTAAGATAGGATAAATCAGTCATTTAGAAAAAAAAATTATTTCGTCAAAATACTTCGGTCGTTCTCGGTATATGTCGGTCGGTGCCAGAACTATTCGCTTTACACCAAATAAACTATTCGCTTTATACCGAATAAACTATTCGCTTTATACCGAAAAAACTATTCGCTTTATACCGAATAAACTATTCGCTTTATACCGAATAAACTAATTCGCTTTATACCGAATAAACTATTCGCTTTATACCGAATAAACTATTCGCTTTATACCGAATAAACTAATCGCTTTATACCGAATAAACTATTCGCTTTATACCGAATAAACTATTCGCTTTATACCGAATATTTCCTTTCACGACAGATGCATAATTATACCAAGAATGCTCGAGGTAAACCGGCGAAAGGAAAAGTTTCAAAAATGGCGAATCATGGGTACTCTACTTTAACCCATTACCAAACAATAACGACATTTGACCACTGTGTTGCAGTTGATCCTGGAAAAGAGTGTGGGTAAAGGAGAAATTGGTCGTAAAGAGCAATGTCCCCTTTTCCCACAATGTTTACTCTACTATCAGATTATTTCCCAATTTCATCACATTTTGTAAAGAGGTCTGCAAACTCTTTCAATTCGGGACAGTCAAAAACATGTTGCTTAGTAAAGGGCTAAATCAGTTTCGGTCCATCACACGTTATAGCCATGTAGATTTTGGTGTCAGACCGAGTTCCTTACTTCGAGACACGTAGGAAGCGGTAGTGAACCGGCGACCCACATGGAGTTATCGATTTAGTGGTCCAAAATTGACAGAGTAGACCTAAAGACTGGTCGGTATTGTAATAGGGTTATAACAACCCCCTTATAAACGTTACACATAATTGATGTTTAAGATAGATGTTTATAAACTCATTTTACAAAAAAGAATCGATTTTGTGTCTTGTTCAAATCCAAGGCAGCCGATGACGAAAAATATAAGGCAGTAAAAGGCATACACAAAACAAGTTCATGATTTAATTGAGTAACACTATGGAGACAAAAAGATGAAATGCGTTTTGAGAGCAATTTATCTTTTTTCCCCTTTCACAATGACTCTGCAGCAGATTCGAAATCGCAATATTATGGCTTTTGTGATTAGATGAGTAAAGTATTACTGTTTATAGAAAATAAATCTTACAAAAAGATTATATTAAGTACCTCAGTTTGAACAAGAAAAAAAAGAAACCCACCCTAGTTGAAATTTTAACGAGTTTGGAGTATTGTTAAATATGAAAAATATCACTTACCTGGATTAAAAAAGATAAATGTTTAATCTTGTATGTTATTTATATGACGCCTCACTCTTAACCAAAGGTCATGTGATATATTTGTTCATTCATATTAAAAGTGTATAAAGTCTTATATTCAAATTACATTGGAAAGAATTGCTTTCAAATAACTAAAACAGTCGTAAGCAAAGGTAGAATTTCTAAGTTGTAAATATGACAAATAAACTTCTCCATATCAAATAATAAAAAGAACATTCATGCATGGTAAGTCACTTTTCTACCACAAGAAATCTAATTATTTAACTTATAATTTTACCATATCTTGTTTTGATATATGAACAATACAGCTTTTTGACCACCAGCTATTTCATTGTATGCTTTAGAAAGGTTAACCTTATAGAGCTGCAACCAACTTCTTGCTTATACAATCAGGTTAGATCAAGGCGAGCTGCCAATTAAATTGGCAGCTGGCATGTGATCTAACCTGTTTGCTAATCGGAGTATCTTTCCTCATCAAAATTTAGCAGATATTTAATGTTTTGGAAAGCATGTGGCACAAAAACATATCTTTAGAAAATTACCCAACATTCTAAGGGTTAAGTTTAAATAAAAGGATAGCTATAATTCCTTGATGACACAGTACCATACCCACAAAACAAAACTTTTGACTGGGTCTAGGAACAACAAAAACATATATGGCAAAGTTATTTATTCAAAATCTTTAAGAATTTGTCTTATCATGCAGAAAGCAGGCTTATGGCTTCAACAAATATAACATCTAACATATGTATAATTTAAAAATATAGGTAAATAGGACAACAAATACCATTGTCATGAAAACTTAAAAGAAAATACAGGTAGAAAGGAAAAGCAATTGTTTAATATCTGCTTTTCATAGTTTTTAAAATTGTCTAAACCTAACCAATGCAATCCAATGATTCTTGATTTATGATCGAGTCACTAATTATTTATATTTCAAATGGTTACCTCTCTGATGGAGGACAGTTTAGGGGTAGAATGGTCCTGGACACAAGGGTCTTGGGTTCGATTCCTGTGAGTAGCAAGATCTACCTTGCGACTTCATTATTCCACATTTGGCACAAGTGTTGGTAATGTTTCTAGTAGGCAGAGCCTAGAAAGATTAATCTGGGTTGTAAGAACTTAGAACTTTTAGTATCGATGTTAAACAAAAAAGGTTTGAAGTTAGATCTGATACTTCTCTGAATTAAAGGCATCAGCAAACTGACATTCATCAAGTATGACCGACAAAACATTTCCTTTGTACTATCAATTGTGACAATGAGTAAAACCTCTTGAAACATTTGTTGAGTAAAGCAAACATATATGCTGCCTGTAGATATGTGTATACAAATGAGTATTTAACACATTACCACCTAATGGCTCATTTTTGCATCTTGCAGCAGACAACTTTCAAAGGCATTGTGGCAAAAGGAGAAATTGCTTGTGACAAGCAATTTCTTCTTTTGCCACAATGCTTTTCAATCTATTCACATATCACAACAGCAGAACTGAAAGGTTTTTCACATGATATTTTTAAAGTTTTTCTTAAGTCGTCTGCTTGAAGTAAAAAAAAAACCTGTCGTCTGCAGGTAGTAAAGACTAAGTAGTAAGGGTAGTAATGCAGAAATGTGAACAAGGGACATCTTAGAGCATTTAGCTGGCTGCGGCAAATGACTCCATCTTTATATTTTTTCGATGTTTCTAAAACACTGAGTCTATGAAAAGGAACATCAAAGGAAATCTAATACAACTTATAATCATTCAAAACTTCTTTAACTAGCACCTCAGAACTAAGGTACTACCCATGGTGTGGTTCAAGAATATTTTAGACAAATAATTACTCTTGTTGCATTTATAAAAAATTGCAGGCTTATTGAGTGATTGTTTGTTCATAATGCTGCAGGAAATATAAAATAGGGCTCATTTCCCTAAACAATTCTAGACACATAACAAGATTAAAAGCAACATAAAAGCTACGTTCAAAGTATCTAGATTAGCACAGTTTATATGTGGTGGAAACCCATTATTGGCAAGGCGAATATTACAGGGACTAGCCCATAAATTTGCATTGGTACTGGTTTAGTATCAAGGAAGCAGTCATTGAGAGTGAATTTGATAATCTTAATGCTTCAGTCACAACCAATTTAAAATAAATAAGTTTATAACTGAATAGTATGAAAGATATTTTGCTGAATTCATAGTGACTAAAGAAGATCCTATAAATTACAAGAAAACTCTACTTTTGTCACAGCGTTGTTTTACTTTTTAAATTTTCTACTATTGGAGTGTCAAAGTGATTCAAAATAAAGTAGGTTGTTTTACTCTTTACAGAAGTGGTATCAATCTACAGTAAAAGACTTAAAAAACCTCTTTAATAAAAGGAGAAACTAAGCTTTACAAACACAACTCTGCTTTTCTCACAATGGTTTCCTTCTAACAATACACTGAGATAGCATTTTTCATCTACTTTTGATTTCAGTACAGACAAGTCTTAGAATTTCAATCAAGGGAATTGTTTAACTTTTTTTCTTAAATTGACTTGTGCTAAATGCCAAAGCATGTCCAAAGTGTCACTTTATCCATAATTCCTTAAAGATATTTTATTTTTATTCCAGTTCTCAGCTGTTTAAGAGCCTAAATATAATTTGAATTAATATCATTTCCTCAGCCTATGCCAGGCATCCATAATTTTCCACCTGATCTTTGCAATCCACCCTGAGTCCACTAAATAAGCGTATGCTAGTCCAAATATTGACCCTCCCAGATGACCCGCATGATCCAACACTCCCCACTTCATCAGAACTCCGATCAAGTCAAACGATACAATACCAATAAGTGCACTTGACGCCTTAAACGAATGTGGTATGAAGTCACCAACGATTGCGATTTGCAGGTTTGCAACCGGGAACTTTTTACACACTACAACCAACATACACATTATAGCCCCTGATGCACCGACTGAAGGTATTGCGCTTCTTCGCGCCACTTTGAGAACGGAACTCATTTGTCCGGAAAACGTAGCTGCACCGAGGTAAATGCCGATGAATTGTTCTTTACCCATCAAGCTCACCAAGATGCTTGAAAACGACCATAAAACGTACATATTAACAAACAAATGGGTTCCACTTTGGTGGCTAAAGGCTGATAATGTACTGGCTAAAACAGAGTGTCATGAAATAAAAGAAATATGACATCATTAGCAATTTCATTTGTATAGTGTTTAATGCTGTATCACAATTTTTTGATTATGTAACAGCTTTCCTGGACCCACCAGTACTAGGCTAGGGCTCTGAAGTGACTTGCCAAGTGTCCATCCCCGAAAATAGGTGTTGGTGGGGGCTCAAACCCCGGACCCATCAGTTTTAAGTCTGCCAACTTTACCTATGAGCTATACAGAACCCTATTAGTAACTTCTCAAATGGGATTTCAGCTCTGATTTAAATGGGTTAGGGCAAGTTGAACAATGCAAAAAGATGGCAAATACCTCTGCTCTTTAATTATAAAATCCCATTTAGAATTATGCAATCAAAAGGAGAATTACCTTTATCATGAACTATAGGAGCAATAAATCCTGTAATTATGACAACCAATGTGTGAAGAAGTATGCACATCACAGATTGCACATTAAAACATCATAAAACTCTGTTAAATGGGTATTCATCAATGTGTCACGAGTTCCAGAAACCAGAGATGTTGGTGGGGCTGAAACATGTGTCCCCAAGTTTTAAGTCCATCATCTTCACCATTAGGCCATACAGGACCAACAAAGAGTAAGGGGTTAAACAGAATGACTTTAATTCAAAAGAATGCTGAGATGTGACCTACCTTTTGTTGGACAACATGTGAAGTATCTGGATAGGAAGGGAACCATGGAGGGAGATTTCCACAGCAAATATACCACAAAGTTGACAGAGGCTATACCAAGGGCCACTTTCTTGCCGGGACAGAGTTTATTCCACATCAAGTTAAACCAAAACAGAAAGTAAACTAGATTATTTTACATCATGTTTAACTGGAACAGAAAACAAATCTCGTCTGTTCCACATCAAGTTTGACTGAAATAGAAAGCACTTGTACACCTTTCTCTCCACACATAAAACCAACTTTACAATTTATCTCTTGCAGAAAACTATAGAAAACACTGTGACAAAAGGGTAAATTCCTCACAATGAGAAATGTATCCTTTCTTCACAATGTTTTTTTTTCTGAATACCCTAATGAAACTGCATGAGTGAATATAAATATCTCTGTGATATATATTTATGAGAGTTATATAATTTGAAAGCAACATAGATAGCAATTCTAAAGAATTAGTGATTATATTTGGCCCCCAAAAAATCTCATAAAATTTCCCCAAAACTCATTACTTTCATTCATTTTAATCATTTTTCTATAGAAAAAACCCGCTGATTTTAAAGTTTTGGTCAAAAAGCCCATTGATTCAATTTAGAAAAAACCACTGGAATGAATTTTTTGTTTCTTTAAGATTTTAAAGAAACTACTGTGACAAAAGGGAAAATAGATTATTGGGACAGGGATGAACATTCTTATAAAGGAACTCAGTAGAACAATGTTTTACAACTTTTTCTATTGTCATTTTGAGAAACCCTTCTTGACAAAGCTATTCTTGGTAAATATACCACCCTCCCCTCTACACACATCTTAATGGAAATTATGGAAATTCCTTAACCCATTACCAAACAATTATGCCATTTAACCACTTTGTTGCAAACAACTCTGGAAAACATTGTGGAAAAAGGAGAAATTGCTTGTATTGAGCAATTCCTCCTTTTTCCACAATATTTTATGCCATATCAGAAGATTATTTTCCAATTTCATCACATTTTGAAATGTTGTCTGCAATGTGGGACAGTCTAAAATTTGTTGTTTGGGAAAGGATTAAAGATACCACCCTCCCCCCTACACACATCTTAATGGAAGTCCCTTAAGTATCATAATACTCACATGGTCGCATAAATTTCCTTCCTTGGGATGTCTATGCTGTACATGTAAAATTTGGTTTTGTGACATCTTTTTCTTTCTTAGTGTTTCATAATGCCAGATCACGCACCCTGTAAATGTTGTAGGCACAATCTAGAGAAAGTAAATGTAAATTATCTCTAAGTTTACGTTCCATAATGCCAGAACTTTAAATCACATGGCCCCTCTCCGCGTGGGTTCAAATCCTGAGAGGGATATGGATTTTCATGAGAGGCAGTCTCCCGACTGACTTACGGAATGCCGAAGGTTCTACCCGCCTTGACCAGCCCTTATGGGCAGTTGAGTATGGGGTCTTCCTCCATCATTAATAGTCGGGCATCGCTACATAACTGAAATAATGCGTATTCTTGTACATGTGTAAACTTATCTAATTGCTAAGATAACTTACTTTTCTTTTATGTTTATTCTTCATTGATATACATGATCAAAGGCCAATGAGACAAAAAAAAGAAAAAGGTTGGAGCCCAACAGTTAATAGCTTGAGGATAAAGCAAACATTTTTTTCATACTTAACCCTTATTATTTGCAAAGTTCTACTAATAAACTTGATTCCTTTAACAATTACGGTTTAAAGCTTGATGACAAAGCAAATTTCATTTTTCATATGTTTTACTTTTTGTGTGAAACTTCATGTGCTAACAAACTAGACTATATAAAAGTACAAACAGAAAGTAAAATTCAAAATGATTGAAACTTACAAATGCTGTGTAGAGTATATGCTTAGATAAGGGAGAAAACTCTGGACTGGTTGTGTTCTGTGGTACAGGGTCTAATCTCCCTTCTTTTCCCGACTTTCTCACTTTGAAACCTCGGATGTGCTGCTGAAAGTGACATTTTGGAAACCTAGAAAGGAAAATTGGAGATAAGTATGTTTAGTTGGTCAAAACCAATTGCTCCAACAGTTTACATACATATTTAAGCCAACATTTTCGAGAGAAAATATTGAATAGAATAGAATGAATGGTGTTTTTAGGCGCATCGACAGCTAAGGTCATTTAGCGCGCATTATGATGATGTGGATGGATGGATATAAAAAATAGTAACAGGTTAAAATGTATTTGTTTAAAGAAAAAATAAATAAGAATTTGTAATTAATGAACAAAAGTAGATAGAAAATTTGTAGCTATGTTTACTGCTTATGCAATAAAGAAAGGTATAAGAATACTTTAGTAAGGCTGTTAGAGGTTAGCGACTATCATGTCACCCACCTCATGATATTGATAAATGTATATATATTTAGAATGTGTAAGGAATCACAATCTATTGTAAACTCCAATCTCTTTGAGAAAGGAAATGTTTAATTCAATCCTTACAGTGTCAAAAAGCTCATAAATAGTGTTGACATTGAAATATCTTGCACGAATTCTTTGAAAATCAATGCAATCTAGCAATATATGTTTGATGGTAAAGGGTGCATTGCATAGAATGCATTCAGGTGCATCTTCCTTAGCCAAGAGCCAGGAGTGTGTAATGTGTGAATGACCAATTCGGATTCGTGCAATTGTAACTTCCTCTCTTCGTACGGACCTGTAAGAAGGGTACCATTCCCCGAGGGTAGGCTTAATTGAATGCAATTTATTAAAAACATCAGCATTTCATTTTGATTGCCAGATGGATGTGATGTAAGTTAAAATAGAAGGTTTAAAATCGGTGTATAGTACTTTAAAATCTGAAATGGGAAGGTTAAGAGCTGATTTAGCGGATATATCCGCATGTTCATTACCCATGATACCAGTGTGGCTTGGAAGCCAACAGAAAACAAGTCTGTTTGAAGACGAAATATGAGAGATCCTTTGAATAATTTGGCATACCAAAGGGTTCTCCAACTTTTGATTTGATAATGCTTGCAGTACTGATAGAGAATCAGTAAATATAATAAATCGGGTGGAATTTGCATTTTCCACCAGGTTAAGGGCTAGATCAATAGCCCTTATCCCTGCAGAGAAGATAGAATACTGGAAGGCGGCATTTCTTAACCCTTTCTCCATATACAGCTGCAGCTGCAACGAAATCACCGTCCTTGGATCCATCAGTGTATATAGGTTTGTAGGAAGAATATTTTTCTTTTATCTCTCTATATTTACTGTGAAAGATAGCTCTATCTGTTTCTGATTTCTTATCAGAGGTAAGATCAAATAAAAAGTTTGCTGTGTCCAATGTCCATGGAGGTATGTCAGATAACTTGTACTGTGCTATAGAATCAGTGTCTACCCCAAGATTATCTATAATGGGCTCCATGCGAATACCAAATGGGGCAATAGCATTTGGTTTCTGTTGAAAAAGGCGTTTGTATTGGGGGTTAAAAACTACTCGATGAGTAGGGTTAAAAGGATTTCAATTTTAAAAAGTATTGAAGAGATAGTTTTTCCCTTCTGTAATACAGAGAAGGTTCATTAGCCTCTGCATAGAGGCTGTTAACAGGAGATGTTCTAAAGGCGCCTAGGGCAAGCCTTAAACATTGGTTTTGTATTGGATCTAGCAGCTGGAGATAGGATTTACGGGCTAATCCATACACTATAGAACCATAGTCAAGTTTTGATCGAATAAGGGATCGATATAGCCTTAGCAGGACCTTCTTATCGGCTCCCCAATCTGAGTGTGCAATAACTCTAAGAATGTTCATTGCTTTTTGGCATTTCTTTTTAAGAAATTTAGTATGAGGTAAGAAAGAAAGCTTTTTGCCAAAAATGACTCCAAGGAATTTTAACTCTGGCACAACTTCTAGTTTAGTATTGCCTAGAGTCAGATCGGGGTCTGAAGGCAATCCACGAATATTGCAAAAATGCATACATTTGGTTTTCGTTTTGGAAAACTTGAACCCATTTTCATCTGATTTGTAGTTTATTAAGGCATTGCTGTAGTTGGCGATTAATAAAATCCATGTTTCTGGAACAGAAACAAATAACAAAGTCGTCTACATAAAGGGAGCAGTCCACTCCAGGGTTTATAGCTTTAACAATGCTATTTATCTTAATGCTAAAAAGTGTAACAGACAAAATACACCCCTGGGGAACCACCATTTCCTGCTCGCGACTACCTGACAAGGTGTTCCCAACACGAACGCGGAAGAGCCGTTCATCCAGGAATGCTGCAATGAATATAGGAAGGCGGCCTCTGAGACCAAAATCGTGTAAATCTTTAAGTATACCATGTTTCCAAGTGGTATCATATGCACTTTCCAAGTAAAAAAATACAGATACTACATGCTGCTTTTTAATAAAAGCTTCTCGAAGATACGTTTCGAACCGAACAAGATGGTCTAATGTACTTCGTTGTCTTCGGAAGCCACTTTGAACAGATACAATAAGGTTGTTGGATTCAAGAAACCAAACAAGCCTATCATTAACCATCCGTTCAAGAGTTTTACAGATGCAACTTGTCAAGGCAATCGGTCGGTAGCTGTTTGGATCTTTTGCATCTTTTCCTGGTTTTGCAATTGGAATGACCAAAGCCTCTCGCCAGCTGGATGGAAATTCACCAGTCTGCCAAACATTATTAAAAATATCAAGTAAAATAGAAAGGGATGAATGTGGTAAGTGCTTGAGGAATTGATAGTGAATTTGGTCCTGACCTGGAGAAGTGTCATGTGATTTCTTCAAGGCAGATTGAAGTTCTTTAAGCGTAAAGAGTTTGTTGTAATGCTCTTCATTTTTAGAAGTAAAATTGAGCTTTGTTTTCTCCGCTCTTGTTTTAAGGTCTGAAATGTTTTAGAGTAGTTCTCAGCAGAGGATTTCATCGAGAAAGTCTCTGCCATGGTATCTGATATGTCCTGAGGGTTATCTATTTCTTGGTTGTTTGAAGTCAGGTGACTAATATGAGATGGACCTTTGCCATTCATTTTACAAATCATGTCCCAAGTCTTTTTGGTTGAGGTGCGACTATTAAGTCAAGAGACATAATCTCTCCAGGACTTGCGCTTACTTGTTTTTATTGTGCATCTTGCCTTTGCACGGCGGATACGAAAGTCGTTAAGGCTTTCTTGTGTTGGTCTCAGCTTAAATTTCCTGAGAGAGGCCTTTCGTTCCCTAACGGCTTCCTTACATTCAGAAGTGAACCAAGGTTTATCTGGACGTTTGGGATTTGTCGAGGTCTGAGGTATAGACTGTTTGGCTGCATCAAACAATAAAGAAGAAAAAAGGAAGGAAGGGCCCTCACAGTCCTCAAATGCATGGTGAACAATATTCTGTTCACAAAGCATCTGGAATTTATTCCAGTTTGCTTTGGACAACTTCCGTTTTTGAGGACGATCAAGGATTGAAGGTTTATTTTCATTTAAAATAATAGGGAAGTGATCACTTCCACAAGTGTCTTCTAAACATCTCCATGAAAAATCAGGGAGAAGTACTGGACTGCAAAAAGAAAGGTCAATAGAAGAATATGATCCTGAAGCTGGATGCAAATATGTTTTTGCACTTGGATCGTTCAGGAACGAAAGATAATTCACAGACATAAAATTTTCTATTTGATCACCACGGCGGTTTGTATCTGTACAACCCCATATGGTGTTATGTGCATTAAAATCACCAACAAGTACAAATGGTTGAGGTAGTTGAGATATCAAATCATCAAGACTACCTTGGTGTATAGGTTTATTTGGTGGAAGATACAAAGAGCACAGGGTAATAGTGTTATGTAAAGATAATCTCACAGCTACAGCTTGAAGGGAAGTATCAAGCTGTATGTGCGTGTGAGGAACACTATTATTAACAATGACAGATACTCCACCTTGGGCTTTATTGCCTTCAGTGTAAATCTTGTTATAGATAGAATGAAATTTGAGGGAGATAGTGTCATCCTCTTTCAAGAATGTCTCTTGAAGACAAAGTGCAGCAGGTTTGTGATTATTAATCAGAAGTGACAACTCATCAAAGTTGGCCTTCAGACCACGACAGGTCCATTGGATAATTGGATTAGCCATCGCGCTAAAAAGTAAAATTAAAAAAGTATAAAAAAGCATTCTATAATTCATTGCAGCAGATTAAAAAGTTAAGAAGCAGGTGACTTGGGGTCCCTGGTATTTGGTTTTTTCCCCCAATCATCCAAAGGACCACCCCAGATGGACTGATCGACATCTGAAGAGTCGCCTTAAAGGACCTCTTCAGTGTCCATTGCATCCAGAACTTCAAAATTGTTAGAAGTTGCAATGGGGGTTCTTGCGACAAACCTTGTCGCAGCACCTGAGTGTTCATCATTTGAACAAAGAGATTTTTGTTTGAGAAGGTTTTTCCTTTCTTTCTTAGAAAGAGAAGGATTTGCCTTTGATCCAGAAGATGGACCATTGGAAGAAGAAATAGATATTTGTTGTTGTTTAGATTTTGATTCAGAGGCAGGTTGTTTAGCTTTAGTTGTTGATGCAGGTGTTGGTGCAGAAGTATCTTTTGGTGAAGTTGCAGGTTTTGGTGTGACAGTAGAAGGTTTTGGTGCTGATTGAGGTTTGGGTGCAGAAGTAGATGGTTTGGGTGCAGTTGCAGGTTTTGGTGTAGGAGGTGGTTGCTTTGCTATGTATGATGATAGAAGTGGTGCTGGGACCTTGCCCTTCAGCTCCTCCGCCATTTCTGGAAACTTCCCCAAAGAAATTTTAAGGAGAAGATCGCAGGTATGGCAGTCTTGCTTCGGGGAGGCTACTGCTGAGTAGCTGTTCCTACTGACAAGCCTTTCCCTGTCTTGCTTTTGTTGCAAGACAAGTTTGCGTGCTTCTGCAAAGGAAATGCCTTCCTTGTACTTGATGGTCAGGATATCCTTCTCATCTTTCCAAGTCTGACACTCCTTCGCATAGGCAACGTGACCAGACTTGCAGTTGAAACAGCATGCAGGTGCGGTGCAGTGTTCAGTGCTGTGATCTGCGCCTACAAAAGCGCATTTAGCACAGACTGGTGTTTTGGTGCATTTTGTGGTGTTGTGACCAAATCGTTGACATTTGGAACAACGAAGAGGGTTAGGAATGTATGTGTCGACTTTAAAGGATTCAAATCCAATTTTAAGTGTAGGTGGAACTGTGGGACATGAGAAAGTGATTATGTATGTGTTAGTGTTTTTCAACACTCCATCTCTTTTGACACTGATGCGTCTGATATCAGTAACAGACTGTGACGTCAAGAGAGGAGCAGTAATGGAGGTCCTTGCAACGGATGACTCCCCTACATGAGTTGAGTGATGGATGTGGGTATACTTTGACTGCTTGTTTGAATAGCGTTTTATGTTTGAGTATGTTGATGGTTTGTTGCTTTGTGAAGCATTCAATGAGGATCGTGTTGTTTTTGAGTTTTTTGACTGATTTTGGTGTACCGAGAATACTTTCTCGATAACAAATGGTGATATGTGAGTAGTTGGTTTGACTGAATCTTCTGCTTCAACCACAATAAACCGTGGTAAATTTAGTGGTGACGGAGAAGATCACTGTCAGAAAGGGTACGCTTGGCAGCTTTTTTATGGGATTCCATATTAGTTTAAAAAGTTCACCATGGTATACTCAGGGTGAAAGGGCTAGACTGGACAAATGTGTCCCAAAAGATGTCATTCCAAGCAAGCGACACAAATTTGGGATGGTATAGAATGTCAATCAAACACCACATCTTTCATCTGATGGACCCATGGGCCACCGTCACGGGGTACAAAAGGTAAAGAAGTTTCAAATAAATTTGAAAATATGTCGTATTGGTGGAAGATTGATGAAAAAAATATTAAGTTGCCCATGACAAGGCATGACCAGCCGATTGATCAGGTCGGGCCTTCCTGACCTCTCGTTTAGCCCAAATTCAGGCCAAAGTGGTGTATTGAAAAAATAGGGTATTAACTAGCCTAACCCTGGATTATCTCAACCACCAGGATCCCTGCATAAGGCGACACGAGTCGCAGCCCACGGCAAACGGGCAGGCACTTGGTGGGGTTCTACCACTCAGCAGCGCAGTGGCAGGACAATTTCTAACCCCCCGCCCTGCCATGGGGGGTGGAGAGAAAATATTACTGTTTTGACTTCCTAATTGTCAACTAGTAGTGTTCAACGCATTCAAGGCCAGCCTCAGTATCTCATATGTGGAGAGAGACTTTCCCCTTAATTAGCAAATTGGGAATTTTTCAGAAATAACTAAATTCAAACATAAGCTTTAATGGGAAATTGCGTAAGATAGTCTGTTTAATTGGGAATGATTCCATACTACTGTACAAAACATTAAGAAAAAGAAAGCACTGTTAAGCGTTGTTTCAACAATTTTTCCATTATGTTATGGCTTTCCTGGATCCACCAGCACTAGGTAGGTCTCTGTTCAAAGTGACTTTCCAAACCTTACTCCAACGTAACATGAGGTGTTGATGGGACAGGAACCCCGGACCCCAAAGTTCACAGTTGGCCACCTTACCCACTGGCCATGAACGACCCCTTCACATTTCCTCATATGGCTATTCTTCAGTGCATATCATACAATAAAAGAGCTGATATACAGATCTAAAGAAATTAAGTTTTAACCCTTATAGTGCTTGACCCGACTTCATGCTTATACAAACATATTAAATCCAGGCCAGCTGCCAAGTAAATTGGCGACTAGCTTATGATCTAACAAAATTAAGTAAATATTGAAGGTTTTGGAAAGCACACAACAGAAAAATCTATTTTTTTTTAGTTACCTAGCATTCTAAGGATCAACTTCAAAATTTCGTCAAATCAGTGAATAAGCAATGTCTGAGTATAAGGATTAGGAAGGCATCATTAACAGACCCAATTTATATAACGTGAAAATTGCCTGGAAAGTGTTGTTTATGCACAATTCCCCATTATCTCCAAAACTATCATTTAGGCAAACAGATAGTTATTCATTGTAAGCAAATCTTTTCTTTCCTCCAGTTTTTAGCAAGATTCACCATCTTTTATGGATATATCAACCTTACCAAAAACATATGAATGCTCATACTAGAATAGTCTATTCTTGATTTTCATCTATACATATCTCAACAACCAATTGTTTCTGGTGGTCTTTTGGAACCAAAAGAAAATGGACATGAAGAGTGTAACTTTCGTTGAACGTTTATGCAAATTAGGGAACCTAATGCATTGTTGTAGAGAACATGCTGGTATTATATATAGACAACACAACCGCTCAGTATATGGCAGTGTTTTTCACTGACCAGATGTGTTTGTGTCTTTGAGAGGTTCATTTCAAGAGCTTTACAGATTTAAGAAAAATAGAAAAATATAGATTTCAATACTATACTGTACAACCTGAGCAGAATGTCCCATTCCAGGGCGCCACCATTTTGTTAATTTTCGAGTCCACCATTTTGAATGTGATTGATGGTCAGAATACACTGAAGAATTACTTCCGGAGGTCGTTGTACAGTAAAAAGTAGTTCTTGAAAATTTAGAATGTTACTTTGAGTGTTAATTTTATGCTTTTAGGACATAAGAGGGGGTGTTTTTGACTGTTTTTGATATTTTGTGGGTGTTGGCCATGTTTTAAACCCATGGTTTGTTGTTTTTTCCAGAACTACTTCTCGCGGAAGGCGAAGCGCTGAGGGAGACGTCCTTCGCTGACCCACCCATTTTTGTAGGCGATTTAAGAGGTAGGTAAAAAGTAATGGCCGGTAGTGAAAAAAGTAGCTGATCTTCGATATGTTTGCTTGTCAAATTCTGATTGGCAACATAGCGTGGAATAGTGAAACAACAAGGATTAACTCTGAATCTTTTCATGAAAGGTACCGTGAACATGCCAAAATGACTGTTTTTGTATAGAACAAAGAAGGGCCAAAATAAGCCAGACTCCGTCCTGATAAAGATGAAGAAGACGCTTGCTTTCAACAAAAAAAGCGTCAGGTTGACTCATTTGCCACTCCATGCAGCGCGAATTCGCGCGTGCGTTCACATTAACGTCACCAGCACGCGAGTTACGTAACACATAGCCGAAACACTCGGAGGTTTATTTTTTGCTTTACTCAATATCAGTCTTCTTTTTTTAATGAACTCTTTCGATGTTGGATAAGAAACTAAACAAAAGAAATGTTTTCAAGAGAAATCGGCATTTTTGCACTCTCATTTCAGCGATAGTTGGTGAGAGATTTGAATGGACACATTACAGTGACCCGGATGTGAACGGGTATAAAAATATTGACGCATATTTTTACACAAAAGGCGCCTAGGAGATTGGATTCGCGGAAATTTCATTTAATTCATTCGTAACTTATCGGACATTTCTGCAACTTTAGAAATACCCTATGAGTTCAGATTTGATTGAGATTTATTGATAGGTTATTTTAATGACAATTGAATGCAAGTTTTTAGCAATTTGCTACTTCAAACAAAGTAAGAATGATTGATTAACACTCACATCAGTTATGTAACATAAATGTTCTGTTAATTACAAATGACAATGCATTGATTCAATGACTTTTGGAAAAAGACAAAAAAAATAGACAGAGAGCGCAAGAGAGAAAGAAAGAAAAGAACAAATTACATATTGAAATGCTATATGAAAAGTCTGTCGACTGGTTCAGTGGGTTAGAAAGCTTAATAAAACAGGATCTTTGCAAATAAAAAAAATCAACATTGTTGTATTCTAGGATAATTATTTGTGATCCCTTGTCTTGATAAAAATTCAGACCGCATGTAAGATTTAAATAGTTTTATTTGCAACATATGCATTGGTTCCCAATAAATAACACATTCAAGTTGAGAAGGTTAAAAGGGACAGAGATGCCGATATAGGCGAAATATTGACAACCTTGAGTATGATGTTTGGTTCATATAAAGAAAGATTTTCTGCATCCACTTCATAGAGTCAAAAGTCACAATTAATGTTATTAGAAATATGGTTTGCAAAAATATCTGCATGGAAATTACTTCAGTTATTTCTAGTCGAGCATGAGTAACCAAGAATCTCCGCTCACCAATGCTATAGTGCTTTGGTTATTGAGCGAGGAATTGCAATTATTTTTCAAACATTTTTCAAATCAATCTCCCATGCAGAGTTATCGTCCCCCGGATACTACCTCTGCAACGGGCTCACGCCATCTTTGCCACGAATCGTGGCAAACTCTGTAATATTGCGATCCAAACTATTATATGCATACAATTAAGTAAAGCACTATATGAATAAGTCAAAATAATCTTTCTTTATCCATACAGTAGAAAATGAATATGTATTTGACCGAATTTTGCTAGAACTATTTAAAAGCCTTTTTATGCTATTGAAAATCAATCCGCGGAATGTTTACATCTTTGGTCTCCCGCTCGATCTATAATAAATCTTGGTTATCGCAAAGTTTGGATACCAGTGATGTAAACAAAAGCGATGTAGAATTTTGGGAACGATGTGTTCACTTTACAACTGTGTTTTTACAGAGTTTGCCACTTGCAAAGTTTAACATTAAAGTACGTGTTATCATTGTCTTTGGAATAAGGCAAAAACTTCTTAAATGGCACATTATAATCATCTGAATGGGCGCAGATCTCTTCAAATCGATGTTCTGAAAATATCCACGAATGTAAGATAACGATGAGTTGGTGCTTTAAAAAAAGTACTTCCAAATAACCCCCAAATAAGCTTCACATGCTATGAAATGAGAGCTGAATGAGTTAAAAACGAGTTGCAGAGAAGACACAAGTTGAAGGCTGTCAGTGTTTGAAACAAAATGGATATTTGGATGATGTGTTCATGGTTTGTGGGGCCACAGGAAAGGCATGAGCATAGAGACAGAGATGAGAGGAAAGAACTCTGTGGAATAAACTGCAAGTACCTTTTTTTAACTATGCTTGTGTTTTATTACATATAATGCATGGTTTACCAGTAACTTTATGATGTATGTATGCTCATACTTTGTGCAAAAGAATAGGCAAACCATTAATGATTCTGAAGAAATAAGAAAGCTGTACACCCTTGGTTCTCCCCTCTATAAAACTGCCACAGCTGTTAATCTTCGTGGGGGTAGGGCTGGGGGGGGGCGAGGATGAGGGGGAGTGAGGATGCGGTTATTTTAAAACGGGTCGATGGATCAAGGCAAATTTATGCTTGATTTAGTGCACTTTGGGGCATTTTAGTAAAGTGGTAAAACCTCCAACAATAGTGAGAAAAGTATTGTAATAAAACTGACATATTGTCAAATTATATCATATCCCTTTTTCAAACTGATTTCTACCCTTTTCAACTTAACAAATGTTATCTTTAGTTGCTTACTACTTGGATCATTTTCACTATTCATATCTGAGAGAATTGGTCGATGCTTCTGTTAATTATAATTTGAACATAACGTAGCATTTAGTTTATCAATTCAGATCTCGATATCCTTATATTATTTTCTCACAATGCTAAGATACAAGAGACTGATAAAACATTCCATATTTGATTCATTCAATGCAGAAAAAGAATATAATTGATTACCATGATATAGATTTGTAATAAGAAGAGGGACTCAATTAGAAAGTGGGCCTTTAGCATAAATCTTTTGGATGAAAGAGTAAGTCGTTAATGATAACCAGATTTTTCTTTAATCGAAATGCTTTCAAAATCATGAAAATGGGTCACATTTTTGAAGCATTGTTATAGCTTAATAAATCATGAATTGTATGTAATTTTAGAATATTTGGCTGGACTGTATAATGAGCAAGTTTAATTAGTTATTATTATTTAAATTTTTACCTCTCTTATGAAAAAATGATAGAAAGAATTGATAATTGATAGGGTTTAAGGTGGCCAGTAATATGATTCTTTTAGTGTATAGGATGGTCTAAGGTACATATTCTGTAGATATTTGTTACCGGAAAATGAAGAGTAACAATTAACGATTAACAATTAAGTTTTCATTTAAGTTTTTCACTCTACTTCTTCATATGATTTGAATTTTACATACAGATATCAGCTTAAGTTGAATGAACAATACTCATGCTTTGCATCAAAATTCATCAAAGTTTTTATAACTGCTAAGCAATGTCAAAACAATTAGGACAACAGTTTATTTCTTAAGTTTCTTTCATAAATACTTTAACAAATTCACAATAAGTGACTAAATGATGATTCCATGAATGCAGGGAGCATCCCCAGATATGGTTATAATTGCTACTTAGTTTTCAAACAGTTGCTTGTTAATAGGAACTTAAATGACAGAAAGTAAGTGTTTCTTTTATAATACAAATGTTCTCTATGAATAATCTTTTAAGACAAAAATATACATGATTGTCTTATTATCATTACAGCATACAACAATTAAAATCTTTAAAAGACAAGTTTTCATCATGAAAATATTACTGTTTAATGATATGATGATGAAATATTGAATTAACAAATAAGCTGAACTGTTGTTTGTTAAAAACCTTGTCTAGTTGATACATAATGGTTTGCATTCATTATATTTCAAGAAAGATGATGTCAGAACAGTGTTCATAAAAGTTTACAGCCTTTCAACCATAAATATTATTTGCTGTATAAAATGGAAAAGTAACTAAAACAAAATTACTCAACCAAATACAGATTCACCTGAGGATCACCAAATAAATAGAATGTGCATTATCAAAGTATGATTGAATAATATGGTGTAGGTGAAGAGATAAGATAGGAACTTTCTTATAAAACTAGGTAATGAAAAACTGAGTTTGATCTGAATAAAATAACGCTTGGATATGTTTGATGATTAGATCTGGTTAATAATTCATTTGTTCATGAATTCTAATGTCTCAAATGAGTACCCACAACATAGCATTTAAAGAATCAATAATTGCTGAATATGCCTTTTATCTGGACATCTGCTTCACCCATTCCTCCATGTAAACTTTGTGACTTGATTAATTTGAAAGCAAAAGCAGATGTTAGAAAATGGTTTTAAAGCAACTAACTTAGAGAGTTGTGTTTTGGGTGATAAAAACATTATTAGTTTGATATGAAAAGGTCAAACTTACAGATTGAGATCTTTAACTTTTAAGAAAAAATTGTCTTCTTCAATTGAAATGAAACATATTTTCTAAAGTAATATAAGACTAGATTATTGACAGCTTTCTTACCCCTGAATCATAATTATTTAGAAACAAACCATTTAAACTGGTGTTTCTCTAAACAACAATCTAAACTTAAATGACATTTAAACATTTTGTTGCAGACTACTCTGGAAACATTGTGGGAAAAGTGGAAATTGCTCTTATTGAGTAATTTCCACTTTTCAAGCAATGTTTTCTGCCTTATCAGAAGATTATTTTCAATATCATCACATTTTGAAATGTCGCCTGCAAACTCTTTCAATTTGGGACAGTCGAAAATTTAGCATTTGGTAAAGGGTAAATCCTTTCCCAAACAATAACGACATTTGATCACTTTGTTGCAGACGACTTTAGAAAACATTGTGGGAAAAGGAGACATTGATTGTAACAAGCAAGTTTTCCTTTTCCCACAAGGTTTTCTGCTCTTTCTGAAGATTTTTTTTCAATTTCATTACATTTTGAAATGTCGTCTGCAATCGTTTTCAATTTGAAACAGTCAAAAAGTTGTTGTTTGGGAAAGGGTTAAACGGTTTGCAGTATCAACAATATACATGTACACTGTAGATGTTCTTTATAAACAGTTAAGAATGGTATTGGAAAGCTGTCAATAATCTACTCGTCTGTTAATTTAGAAATTTATATTTTCTTTTTATTGAAAGAAAACTTCTTATTTTAAATGGTTAAAATCACAAAATGTGAGATAGCCCTTTCAAATGAGTCTATTGAGGCTTAACAGTATGATCTATGTCCACTAGATTTTGTAGTATTGTCAAGGTCTGAATTGACTGAAGGAATATTTAAACTCGACATGAAGTGGATGGTGCTATTTGTTGTTGAGAAGGTCGCCAATAATCTTGATACATTGGCTTTTCTTGAGATCGTTTCATTCTGACTGACGACTCATTTGTTAAACAACAAGGTGGTTTGATTTGTCTTGGAGAATGTATTTTCTAGCTGTCATTCACTTTGTTTTGATCGAGGGGGCGGGTTTCGAGTCGTATGGAGCGTCGCCTCAATTCTACTCAATAAGCTTTTACGCTTCAAATGTAAGCTGCTTTGTGTGTAAATAAATGTCTTTATTCTATTTTTACTGTCCTATCTTATCTATCTTTATATTGTGATACGACTAAAGAGACTTTCGTCTAACTTCTTAATTGATCTGAGCGTTAGTTTGGAGCTCGCTTTTTGCAAGCCGCTAGATGCTGTATACTACTACACCCCTACACGTCAGTTTCGGCCACGTGACCACGCCGGGGGACTATTTTCTGAGCCCGTCACAGAGATAAATGTGGGAGCGTAGCGGGAACCAATTTACTCTGGTAGAGATTGTTTTCAAATATGGTACATTGGGGGTTTCTTTTCGTCAATAGGTAGCACCTATATATATCAATGGTTAAAATAGCAACAACAAAACATTATACGCAAGAAAAGCACATTTCTTTAAAGCTTCTTAATGGTTATAATGTAGAGAATGACAGGCCGAGACCGACAGTCCCGGATAGAAAATCAAAATCACCCTACTTTTCTTCAAATGTATCCATTGGAAGTGAAACAGATGGAATAAATATATTTCAGGTACGAACTCTGCGGTCATGTCAATTGCCTTAGAAGAAGAAAATAGACAGACAACCTTGTAAATGACGAAATCCGGCACAAAAATTTCATTTTGACAGTTCGTGTAGGGTCGGATACGTTTGTACATAAATATAGAAAGATTATTATTCATTAATAATGTTTCCTCCTCCTCCTCCTCCTCCTCCTCCTCCTCCTCCTCCTCCTCCTCCTCCTCCTCCTCCTCCTCCTCCCCTCCTCCTCCTCCTCCTCCTCCTCCTCCTCCTCCTCCTCCTCCTCCTCCTCCTCCTCCTCCTCCTCCTCCTCATCCTCCTCCTCCTCCTCCTCCTCCTCCTCCTCCTCCTCCTCCTCCTCCTCCTCCTCCTCCTCCTCGTTTTCCTGTTTTCACACATAATTATGATGTAAGGGGTTATTATATATCCATTTATATTGCTTTCGTGACAAATAGATTTACCCCCTCACCAGGCGAGACCTAGTTTACCAAAACAGTCTCAGTGCAGAATATGTTAGAACAATTAGCCCAGAGTTTATCAGTATTATGCAAAACGGTTTTTCCTTCAAGTTTTTCTCGATGCGCATGTTTGATTGCTAATAGGCCTACGTGAGTTATTTTTGTCCAGAAGAGACAGGTTATTCGTGTTGCTGATTTGGTATATACAGTCTGAAATTAGCAGCCCTGGATAATTTAGCTGTCAGATCGGGCTGAACAATGTTGATGTGATGTACAAATCGAGGATTCAGTGCAAAACTATAGTAAGTGCTTCATGTATGTGAATAATTTTCTATAATTTTGCACAGAACCCTCGAAATAAGGATACAGTTTTTGAAAAACTGCCTATAAAGCTCCTCTATAATACATATAAAGACTCATATTTATATTTTAACATTGATCCAAAGAATTCGACCACTTTAGTCAAGGCTCATGGCTTTGAAAGCATAATGTGCAATACTGGAGAGGAAATACCATTGACATGGATAGGTTATAACTACAATGATAACTGAAAAGCTGTTGAAACGGTGTAAAACCTCAAACTGAATCAGACTTTGTTGATCAAAATTACCCTATAAGTGAATCATAATTGCTCCCAAAAAGGGTTGTCTCGAATTAACATGTTTGCATTTCCACCAGCAAGCCCTGAATTCGGATTACACTTTCCAGTTTTGTTCTGTTTTTATACAACTTTGATATTGTAGATATGCATACCATATCTACCCTTTACAGACATGAGAAATGTTGGGCCAATTAAAACTGTTCACAGCAATTACTTCGACTGCGTTAAACAAACCGAGTCTATGAAAAACTGAAAGCGATATCCTAAAGAACCTTATAATTAAGAAAAAACCATTATTTGACATATTTTCGTCATTTATATAAGTTCCTCTGCAGCTACGCGATCTATTGGTTAAGGTGAAGAACTTATAACACGAAGGTCCTGGGTTCAATCATCACCAAATACCCTTTGAGTGTGTTCTTGGGAGGACATTGCAGAGCACCGGTGCAATTCAGGGGAGTCGTAAAACTATATCTAGATATGATGAGCTTTTAAATGTTAATTCTACATCTCTGACAACTACCTATGTATATATCCCTTATATATTACGCTATCGTAGTAATGGCACACACATCTTTTTATTAACAGAATTTGGATAAAACCAAACGTCATGAAATCCCGCATTTTTTAGAATGTCTCGAACTTTAGATGACCAAATCATAGTATTGCCATTTCTATTTAATAATTTCTCTAATTTTGCGATTCCAGTATGCAATTAAAAGCGTTCTTGTTAATAGGAAGCCAATATTTCACAATGCGTATATGTCTACAAATGTATAAAGAGAAACTTCCAAGCTCGGCATATATAGCAATAGACGATGTACTATTTATAACTTTCAAGACTCATTTATAAAAACTTCTATGTACTGTTTCTAAGTTTTCTATTTTCTAGTGACCCCATATTTCACACTTATAGTTAAGAATTGATAGTACATCTGAATCAGATAAACCAAATATGATAATCACAGGGATTTCAAGATTGCTTGCAATGCTGAATATACAATGACACGTAACGGTTTACCCTTTAAATCGTTTGGTGCTGTTATGAACACCTTACACTGTTGTTCCCCATTACAGTCTGGATGGATTTGTCAGCAATCGTTAAAATCAGGTTTCCCTTTCTGTCTTTTCGTATCGAATGTATCTTTAATATGAATCATTTGTGATAATGCGGTAGGAAAGTACTTTCATCTAACAGCCTTTGATATTACCATTTCTACATTTGGAGTACATTCACTTACTTTCAGAAATTGCCATTTTTAACCGATTATCTGAAGAAGCAGATTATATCAAAATTTATGTAACGAGGTGTCATGTTGATTGATAGGTATTGATATTGTTATATAATGAGATTTGTTCTTATTGGAAAAAATCCACGTTTTGTATCTCATTTTAGAATGTATACCTCTGTAAGGGCCACAATGCTTTAGACGAGTGGTCCGGTTAACACTTTACCAAACCCCAAATTTTCGACTGTCCCAAATTCAAAGAGTTTGCAGACGACACTTCAAAACGTGATATATTTGAAAAGTAATCATCCGATAGGGCAGAAAAATATTATGGAAAAAGGGAAAATTGCTCGGTAAGAGCAATTTCTCCTTTTCCCACAATGTTTTCCAGAGTCGTCTCCAACAAACTGATTAAATGTCCCTATTGTTTGGTAACGGGTTAAAACGCATTTTTGTCCAAAGAACAAAACAGCATCAAACCCCGCATAAAAGGCCTTCCGATTTGGTTGATCTTTGCTTTGATATTACAGACGAAAGAACAAGAGAAAGTGGTAATAATAAAGCCTGGCTTATTTTACGCCGAGTCATTCAGTAAAGTCTATTGAAGCGCCAATCCTTAATTTGGCCGTGTCACGGATTAAAAAGAACCTTGCCCATAACCTATATTACGGCTGGTGAACGTTCTACCGCACCACAGTGCTGACGACAAAATCTGTTGCGCAACTTCCGGTTTAGAGATTTAAGGGTAGGTTTTTGCTACATTTTCAGACAAGTAATCGAACATCTAAAAACTAGAAGTAATGTTACTACCGTGTCTGTCTGGGACACGGTAGTAAATCCGCCCTCTTAGCTCTTTGGAGCAGGCCGGTTGTGTATCACAACCGCTACGATAATTCAAAAATGGGGCAACTAAATGCAACAAAACTTCACCTGATTAAACATATGCATATAATCTCATACCTCAGAGTCCAAAAGTTAATATTTTTTCATTATTTTAAGAGAATAGAAGCATTTTTCGTCATCCCTATACATTTCATTTCTCAAATCCATCTCTTTCGGTTTTCATTTGGATATCCAGTTAAGTAAGTTGTAGTAAGGTTGTAAAAAAGGCGGGAAAAACCCATGTGTTTTCATTGGATGAGCCCTTCATGTTCAGTTGGTAATTACCATATTTTTAAAGCAGAAAGTGCGAGAAGTTGCGAAAAAATCAAGATGGCTACCAACGGTTTGTTTCTCAATAAATTTCACCAACAATTAAAGATAATACAACTTAATTCAGAAATTTTAGCTTCTATCAAGCTGTTTGATTTGATATTTTAGACAATACTATGCTAGGGTTATCATAAAAGGTTATCTATCATGTGGTTGTTGAAATTGATTTTGCTCCAACAAGTGATGGGCGTGGAATCGTAACGTCGGTGGCAACCAGCCATCAGCCACAAGACGTTACGACATCGAATCTACTAAAAACATTATTCAACCTTTATCGAATCCAACCGCCTATAGGTAAAGTTTCAGTTTAAAACTCTTGATAAAATAAGATTTCTTATGAAGTTGTCAACCTCTCTATATCTGTTGATGAGTTTTTTTGATGAGTTTTTTCACATTATCAAAGTTATTTATTTATTTATTGTTATCAACTTATTACAAATCATTTATCCATTACTATCACTCATTACAAATTCCTTTATCTTTTTATGTACCCGACATACTTGAGCTTGTATTATCATTTAGACTGTAAATTATTCATCATTTTGCTGTCTTTATCATCATACTATGCGATAAATAGTCTTTGCTGTCGATGCGCCTTATAACCCCATCTATTCACTAGCAGATTGTCTGAACAAACTAAACAAATTTGTTGCACGTCCATTTGCTTGCAGTAGTCGAGCAAACAACTTACTTTATTCGTCCTCATTTCGACAAATCTTGTACCCAAACCACTGTGACAACAGGAAACATTGTTCTATTAGTGTTTCATTTTTACTTTACTGAAATATATTTTATTGCTAAAATTCGTTCAGTGAATTACAAATACAAAATATGCAAGGTATGGCATAAAAGTCTGGCCTTTTCCTTTTTCTTTTTGTACAATGGTTTCTATCAAATATTTCAACTTAAAGCGTGGTACTTTTTCAATTACTTGTGGTCTTAATTCTCCCTATAAAGGCTATATTCTACGAGACAACATCTTTGTTGTTAGCTGCATGGTTCCTGAAGTTATCGGAATGTTAGCTCCAGGGGCCCGTTTTACTAAACACTTTACGGAAAATGTTTGCGTAAGTCATAATTGATAAACATGGATAGTATCTTCAATGAAAGTACAATGTTGCAATGTGGCACTTCATTGGAAGCGTCTCGGAGAGACGATTCCAATGATGTGTCACTTTGCAATATTGCTTCGTCCAATATTGAAATAAGAGGAATTGTTGTTTTAGACTTACGCAAATCTTAAGCGTAAACTGTTTAGTAAAACGGTACCCTGGACAATAAAACTCGCGTTTAACCCTTTTCCAAACGCCATTTTTTCGAATGCCCCAAATTGAAAGAGGCTGTCGAGTAAAAGACGACATTTCAAAAGGTGATGAAATTGGAAAATAATATTCTGATAGGGCAGAAAACATCGTTATGAGCAATTTCTCCTTTTCACACAATGATTTCTAGAGCCATCTGCAACAAATTGGTCAAATGTCGTTATTGTCGCTACCCTATCAGAAGATTACTTTCCAATTTCTTCACATTTTGAAATGTCGTCTGCAAACTCTTTCAATTTGTGATAGTCTAAAATCTGGCATTTGGTAAAGGGTTAAAGGTCTAGAGTTTTCTAGTACAAACCTCTAGCTAGCTTATATTTTGTTTAAAAAAGCGCTTCGTCTATTAACAGAAGCACAGCAAACATTTCTGAAAAATAAAACAGTCGAAAAATGCGTAAAAGTCTTACTCAACAATAAGTATGGTCAGTAAATCTAACCTCTGTCTTGTCATTATACTGATGAACGTTATATTTACGTACTTTTTTTTTAATATCAAAGTCGGGGTTTTATTTACAAGAACTCTATCCGCAAGGGTCTGACTCTGATATCTGTGAATCAGGAAAGCCATTAGAATTAGACACGAAGTTGACCTGCAGAATACGTAAATATTTCTTGACTCAGCATCTCAATCTATACACCGGTAATCGCACAATAACTGAACTACTGTTGAGATGATGTGTGTTGTAGAACAAAGCTAGATATATAAACTTTATATTTAGTTTTGCTTTGTGATTTACTTTATAAAGAAATAATTGCTTAACCTATTACCAATCAATAACGACATTTGACCAATTTGGTAGAGATGACTTTAGAAAACATTTTGGAAAAAGGAGATATTGTTCTTAACGAGCAATTTCTCCTTTTCCCACAATGTTTTCTGCCCTATCATATAGTTGTTTTTCAATTTTATCACATTTTGAAATGTCGTCTGCGAACTCTTTTAATTTGGGACAGTCGAAAATTTGGCGTTTGGTAATGGATTAAACATTCTGCAGTCCCGAGTAAAAACTAGGTGGCCATTTTCTCCATCGACCCAGAACCGTTCATGCATTCGGGTTAATTAAGTGCGGATTTCGTTCCGCAGACCCTTCACCAAACAGGCACGCAAATGAGCGAGTTTGCTGCAGACGACTTCCGAAAAGTTAACTGAGAACAGAAGAGTGGATCTCTCAGGAGAGTGAGTCTCTTATTTTCTTTCTTTAATAAAAAACCCCAGAAAAAAGCAATTTATAACTAACAAACCATGTTTCTGGGTGACCTTTCCAACTGCATTAGCTTTCATTATCTAATTATCAGATCGTGTCGTCTGCATGAAAGTCTTATTGGCGGCAAACAGGAGATAGTACGTATGTGGAATCTCGCATTTCTCTTTAATAAAATAAAACAAAAGCAATTTATATCTCACAGACCATGTTTCAAACTGACTTCTCCAACTTCTTAAACTTTCAAAAGATAATTATCGAGTCGTCTGCATGAATGTTTCATTAACCCATCACCAAACAATAACGACATTTGACCAGTTTGTTGCAGACAACTCGGGAAACATTGTAAGAAAATGAAAAAAGGCTCTTAACGAGCAATTTCTCCTTTTCCCACAGTGTTTCCTACCCTACCAGACGATTATTTTCCAATTTGACTACATTTTGAAATGTCGTCTGCAAACTCTTTCAATTCGGGACGGTCGAACATTTGGCGTTTGGTAAAGGGTTAATGTCGCCTGCTGCGGGAATCTGATGGTGTTGTCATCGCGAATAGAAAGCGTTTCATGGACGAGGAATGCACACTACATGATGCTTATCATCTTGTGAGGTAGGCGTCAGTCGTATTTATTGCATTGCAGGATTCGGCTGTTAATACGCCGTGTAGTGTGATATTGTAATTAATGAGTGGAATAAACGGAGTGCTTCGTAAACTTTAACATTTACCCTCGGATGGAATAATGTGAGAGTTCCAAATTAAAAGGAAACGCAGACGACAAAGCTTAATTAGTGTTTAGATGGGAGAAATATGTTTGTTTTTCATGTTAAAGAAGGCCATATTGGAAAAAAGGTTTCATATAAATGTTTTTGTATGTGTATATAATCTTTATGTGCTACCTTCTGAAAATGAAATAATTTTTAATATTATCATTATTATTATGACCAAATCGTACGAGTTACTTTTTAACGTTTTGAATCATTTGTTTCAGATCTCGAATGGTAATTTGTGACACGGTCCATACTGAAATGAATAACTTACTGCTAGAATTAAGTACCGAAAATATCTTTGTTTTGATAAATTTGTTTAAATATCGTGGTAAAAGTAGAAATATATTTACATTTTAATAATCATCCTTTTCTCAGAGCAGCTTTCTTAAATCAAATGTTCAGCTGAAATGGCGTTTAAACGCGTTTTTTTTTTAAATCAATTGCTTAACGTATTTAACACAACTTTAAATAAATAGCGGTCACTTCTTTCAAAAAGGAGTTAAGTGATGTTTCTAGTTTTCCCTAGTTGGATGTATCGAAGGGAAAACACACATTCTGTGGTGAAAGGAAAGTTAGTACTAAATGGCAAGTCAATTCCGAATATGTATAAAGATTGTACACGATAACTACATTCTTAACGTTATCAACCTATGATGGAATATGCGTTAAAAATATATATGCACACATATGCTTTTCGAGAATGTAAACAGAAAAAGTTATTTTATTAATAGTAGCACAAGGAACCATTACTCATTTTTGTCAATGGATATTCATTATTTCTATATTAGGGGAAGTATCAATAAACAAATTCAAGTATTAGGGGAAGTATCAATAAACAAATTCAAGTATTAGGGGAAGTATCAATAAACAAATTCAAGTATCAGGGGAAGTATCAATAAACAAATTCAAGTATTAGGGGAAGTATCAATAAACAAATTCAAGTATTAGGGGAAGTATCAATAAACAAATTCAAGTATTCAGGGGAAGTATCAATAAACAAATTCAAGTATTAGGGGAAGTATCAATAAACAAATTCAAGTATTAGGGGAAGTATCAATAAACAAATTCAAGTATTAGGGGAAGTATCAATAAACAAATTCAAGTATTAGGGGAAGTATCAATAAACAAATTCAAGTATCAGGGGAAGTATCAATAAACAAATTCAAGTATTAGGGGAAGTATCAATAAACAAATTCAAGTATTAGGGGAAGTATCAATAAACAAATTCAAGTATCAGGGGAAGTATCAATAAACAAATTCAAGTAGAGAATTATATTGTTAGGTTTTGAATATAATCCCATGAATATGGAATTGAAAAGCGCATTAGACTAATATTCTCAGAAGTAATGGCATTTGAAGAAAGAAATGCAAATCAAGACACTTATGAATGAGTATTAACGGGTTATTCAACTAGAAACAATACTCAAAGTTGAAACATAAAGAAAATGTCTTAACACATAACCAAATAAACTAAGATTTTCAAGTTCTTTCTTTGTGCTACATAATCCATCAAACAATACATGTATTAATCTTTACTGATAAGAAATAAACAGCGAAAGACAATACTGACTCTCTGTAACAGTATGCGCTTTTGAGAAAATTATATAAATTCACTTGAATGTTCTCAAATGCTTGTTTCTATTTACTATTTCGCGTATGGAACTCTGTGACTGGTCCAAACTAAGAGCAACAGCAGGCTACAAAAGCAACATAACACTGTTTCTTTATAATAAAAGTCATTGTGACAAAAGGAGACAATGCTTGTTACGGGTCGATCATACATTGTTCACAGTGGTTTATAAAAATCTATTGCAGATGTAGAAAATTTCCTTTTGCTGTATATAAAACATTAGATCCTACAACATGTCGACCAACCTATTCTCTTAGTTTCGCTCGATGAGAGCTCGAGAGACCGGCATATGATGCCCATCAGTGGTAATGATTGCACGGTTGTGTCTCAATTTGCAAAACCTGTTCACCTTACGCTGCACCGTCAAATTGTCGAATAGGCCGTATATAATTAAATAGATTGTTGATAACGGCGTTAAGCCCCTTCGTTCCATCATAACCTTTTCTGTGGATATGATATGTTTTGAATTGAAAAAATTGACTTTCAATTACCGTCCAACGCGTCTCATTGAACACGTGACATATCACGCTATATATATACAGACGAACGATCTAGCTATGTTAAGTGGTATTTTTTCTTATGATTAAGTTCCTATTGCTGAGGGAAGACCTCAGGAATGCATGGTGGAAAATAAGTCATTTAAAAGGACGAAAGTTATGCCATTTAGTGGGTTTCATTAAACACATAACAGCTTTCCAATATCAAGCAGGACGAATTGAACCAGAAAATATGCATACAGGTCAACTACTTGTCAACAAATAATCAAGCGCAACTGAACCCTTTACCAAACACCAACATTTCGACCGTCCCAAATTGAAAGAGCTTGCAGACGACATTTCAAAATGAAATCGGACGGTAATCATATGATAGGGTAGAAAACATTGTGGGAAAAAGAGAAAATGCTCATTATAAGCAATTTCTCCTTTTCCCACAATGTTTTCTAAAGTCGTCTGCAACATAGTCAAATGTCGTTATTGTTAGCTGATGGGTTAAGCCATGTATTCGTTGAAACATAAAGGTCGAAAAGAAATATATCAAGCAACTTATCTTCTTATCCACTCCTTCACTCCTACATCTTTCTTTCAATTTAATACAAAAGAGAAAAATATCATTTATACATATTTACATAATATATAAACACCCGACATTTTTGAGTAGTTCATTGATTCTAGATGCAGAAAATTGTCCGGTAACATTGTACGGAAATATGTACGTGCATACCGAGATGTACGGGAGAGTCATTTCCTGCTCCACTCTTAAGCTGGTTTATATGGTGTACGGAATGGACCGAAACTGTAAATGGATTTGGTAAACCTCCATTTAGAATTTCGGTCCATTCTGTACACCATAGATATATTGTCAATACTGATAAAGCTCGTCAAACAACACGCGATTCTTGTCTCTGAGTGGCCACTTTCCAACACTTATGATTATACACGATCAAAGCAGAATACTGCACTTTGTGACCTTCATTTTGAGCATTTCTTCGTTTGGTAAAACCTCCCCATAAAACAGCGTGAGATATGTTAATATTTATAAAAGATATGCAGTCAAGGCTTGGAGAAAATGCGTTAAATGATTTGCTGAAAATTCTTGATTTAATGTACCCCCTTTTTCTTCTTTTTTTTTTTTTTTTATAGATTTCTTGGGTTTTCGATTTTTCCTTAACTGCGGTGCGTATATCCGTGTGCTCGTTTGTATGAAATGGACATCATCCTTCTTCAATATTTGATAAATAATTGTTAAACAAAAACATAAAAAAACATGGATGCGCGGAGTTTATTCCTAACAATTTGTCTGGTACCAGTATCCTGTTATAAGGTATATCAAGACAAAATTCCAAATGGAGGCCGGGTACCACATCCGTGTAAACAAGGAGAATTGTGGGATGGAGTGGGTCACAAAGCGCCGACTGGGGCGGGAACAAGGAATTCATTCGGCCAGGATTTCGAACGGAATGGAAAGGTAAGTTAGTCGTCATTAAAACTCTTTATGTTTCAATCCAAAAACATGCATATATATGTAGGGAGAAATGGATTCCAAAGCTCTTTGGCGCAATGCTTTCAATGTTGCACAACCATTTAATGCATTTTTCATTGGTGTATACATTGGTGTCACTTATCTAAATGACTATAATATCGTTTCCTATAAATCATTCGTGTAACAAACAAAACAACTACATTCCGATAGACCACCATTGCAAATGTTCCATGAAAAGCACTGATTACTGAGGTCCTCGATAACTGCTCAAATACAATGATTTTAAACATACATGTATACGGAAAGGACATAGAAGGAAGAAGAAGAAAATACATGTACTAATTATACATCCACAACGATGATAAGGCAATCTCACTCGCATGATCGTTCCACAAACGTCACACTCCTACAACAAAATGATTAAACAGCAACTAATTAGATTCAAGATTAGATGGAATGAAATATGAAAAGAACGCAGATTTATAAGAGAGTTAAACCCATTGCATATTTAACTAAATTTCCTGTTCCAACCCTGTAATGTTGTCACTTATTAGGATCCTGCCGAGGTGATATCTACAAACATTTCAACACACTATTAGAGCCTGAAAAATATTTAGCTATTGGACTCTCTTACCAATTTGAAAAGGCATTGTCAAGATTTATATGCTCGAACCATAGATTTTCTATAGAAACTGAGATGCACCAAAACATTCCAAGAGAAGAGAGAATCTGTACTTTTTGTTTGAATGAATCTAACACTAGGAGAATAGATAACGAATACCATACTTTTTTGCAATGCGAAACATATGTCCAACAACGTAATTCATATCTCTACAATCGGTATTACGGAAATGATGGTGAAGAATATTTTATATCCTCCTCAAAACAGAAAATGAAGTCCAAATACGAAAAACAGCCTTGTGTGTTTTTATGTTAATGAAACAATATTAATGCGCAAACTGCTTAAGAATCCAGGAACAATGATTTAATCTCCTAAAATCAGAAAGTATGAAACACAAAGATATATAGTCTTTTGTATTAAAGACAACTCCTACATATTTGTATATTTTAACATGTTAATTGTATTATGGGCCAGAGGCCTTTGACTGAATAAACTTATTGTATTTTATTGTTTTGTACTGTTGTCACTGATTAGAATAGTGTCGAAGAGGCGATTCTAAAACGTGGCTACGAAAAGTGTTTACACTATGGGTTTTTCGAGAGAACAGCATACTTTATAACAAAAACAATCTAATTACATCTAATTGATTTGTTTAAATGATGTTCAACCGATGCTAGTTGTGGAGTGAGTCTCTTTGCAAAGGCGACTCTGATCAGGACGGCTTGTCGAATGGAGAAGAGCTTGGTGACCCAGACTGTGTATGGACAAGGGGAGATAAACCGACCATTACCGATATATCGCGACTCTCACACCCGGGTAAGTGTGCATTTAACACATTGCAAGTTTCTAAATGTTTAAAGAGTCGTTTATTTACTTTATTTGATTTACTTACCTTAGTTTATTTAGCTTCCTCACAAGAAGACGTAATTTCTACATATAACACGCTGGCGTTGCATCCTTTTCGAAGGAAATGAACGATTATCACAACTCCAGACATATGTAATACATTGTGGTATGATGGGCCGGAGGCCTTTATATATAAAAGACTTGTAAATTGAATTTTTTTATAGCAAGTACCTGAGTTACCGGCATATTGTACAGGACAACATAAAGAACCGAATTATCGAAGAGGAACGCACACAAGATAAACGTACATTACAATTATTTCAGTGCATTTGCTCTTAGTTCACTCGAATGCAGTAGGACTTTTATAACTATTCATATTTTAAGGAATATTTTTCTTCTTCTTTTTGCCTTGTACACTTTTCCAGCTCTCAGTTTCCCTAACACAAACATGGGAATTGCATCTTGTACGCAAGATCACACGATCGTTATTTGATTGTGATACCATCGTTTTCATAGACTTTTCAGCTACATTGTTTATCTCGAGCAAGCTTTTCAAGTCGTAACGCAATCCGTTACACATAGCGCCATGCAAACTCCGAGCAGGATTACTTCCCTTTGCTTCTCTGTAGTAATGGAAAGGGAGATCACTGCGTAGGTGAATGAGTGCAATGACGGGATGTCATTAGTACCAGCATTTGTTTGCAACTGTATTGGTTATCGTCTTTAGTCACGTAACGATTTGTCTGATAGTTTCGATATTTACCTCTTTGTTTGTAGGGATATGTACACCATGGAATAGCCCGCAATGTCAATCCCTTATCGATGAGGAAGATTCGATTACTGCAGAATGTGAGACGACAGGGGTGTCCTGTCCAGCTACTGTAACAAACGGCAAGTTTTGTTTGTTTGATTTGTTTAACATCGATAGTGAAGGAAGTTTGAAAAAGCCTATAAAAGTCACTCTCGATGACTGCTTCCTGGATACCGTTGACTTATCACCCATCACTCCATATCAACAATACGGCATCTCCTGATAGAGATCACCGCCAGCCTAGAAGAGGGATACGTGATATTATTCGCTATACTATTTAAAGAAAAAAGTGGTTAAACGTCTAGTGGATTCTTTGATACCTTGGTACATCAGCAAACATATAGTTTACGTATGTAGGACTCAAAGTGAAACCGTAATAAGTTGAAATTGGTATGTGCCTCAATGTAGATAATTACTATTCAATCGTTGATGGTGAACATTTTTTTGTAATTGGGAGATTTGTCACATTTCTTTTTGATTTGTCGCAACTTGCTGCCATTGCATTGGAAAAGAGTTAAATGTCGATCTAAGTTAAGGCCCTGTTGGATTTTATAATATGAAGTATCTAGGCTAACTAACACCCGTAAAGTTCGTTGTTTAATCTGCATGTAGTCCCTAACATTGCTTGTCAGATATATACATAGACGTCCTTTATCCGCAATGGGACACATGTAATATTACTGGAAATTGTGATGGTGCTATGCTTTGTCGTATTGAAACGGAAAAAGGACGGTAAGATATCGAGATAATCAGAATAAACTAACAAAACGTGATGCTCGTCCAATGTCCAACCAGAACGCTTAACCCCATTTTTCTCCAGGTGTCATACAGAAGCAGATCAGGCTGCCGGATTCGGAAGTTCCTGCCCAAAAGACGACATACGTCTGTGTGGATTACGACATGCCGATCGTCGACACGTATCACATGGTCGCTACGTCACCAATCATTCATAATGATCACGTGGTTCATCACATGGTGCTCTTCGGCTGTAACAAAGACGAAGGTAATATATGATATAGTTCTGTCTACTGATAGGCCAGTATGTGACGGAGATACAAGCTCATCCTAAATCTATTTGGTTGATATTTGATCAAATCGAATAGAATAATGTGCGCGTAGAATCCGGATCAAAGAGTTAGGAGCAAAGTCCAACAGAAAACTCAGAAATGTTGCATTAATTACCTTGCTTACTCATCATTACTGCAACAGTTAACACTGATAGATGGGATTGTTTTCCTTCCTCTCTACCGAGTCAGTACGAACTTGGTAGAAATTTGACACAGTGTAAAAGAATCCAAACATGTCCAACGTAAAAATATATTTCGGCGATTGGTGTCGATGTTGCCACCCAAATTTTCCGGAATTTCGAAAGGGGTCAAATTGCACACTATTTGGTAATCGGACGTCTAGGAATGATATCACATTCAGGCAGGACCAAGCAATAGTGCAGCTTGGTAACTTCGAATTTTCAGATTGTACATTGTTTTATTAATACCACCAATAACTTTTAAGTTATAAAGTTTGCATCTTAGACACAGCTATTCGAAAATTTAAATCTATCAAAATGAAAGAGATTCGATATTTATTTTTATTTTTATTTCTTGTAAATAATTACTCAGACAGTGTGCATTTCCATATAGGAGACTATTCCCGCGATGCAGGGGAGCCATATTTATGCGGTATGACACCCAGTGAATATTGCCAAGATCTCATCAGCGTTTGGGCATTTGGGATGGTAGATGATTGTTTCCATGACAACAGCGGGGTCAAGGTCGGACGTGGTGGATACAAACGTGTCGCTTTACAGGTACGTTAATTTAACATAGAAATGTGCAATGGATACACGCGTGTATTGCTATTGGCACCCCATCAATACAGTGCAGCAACACATATTGTATACTCGGGGGAATCTGTATGCAACAAAATCGTTTGATAAAGGTTATTTTGTTATTCATCTAATACGGAAACATCCGAAATGTCGCACGAAAGTTATTTCGTCTCAAGTTAAGCTGCTACCAATGCGTTAAGACACAAACTGACTTGAGTGCAAAATTCAAGATTAACTAACCTCAAACTTTATTAAAAAGATTCTCCTATGGATATGAAACATGGGAACATAACATTCCATGTTTGTAGGTACGTTTTGGCATAAATAACATAATATTTATAATTATATTTGCGAGTCTTTGCACAGTTCCTTAGCTTTACTTAAACGAAATGTTGCAGGACATTTACACATAAACTGTAACACCACATTTTCGACTGTCCCAAATTGAAAGGGTTTGCAGACGACATTTCAAATTGGGATGAAATTGAAAAAGCATCCTCTGGTATGACTGAAAACATAGTGGAAAAAGGAGAAATTGCTCGTCAGGAGCAATTGCTCCTTTTCCCTAAATGTTTTACAGAGTCGTCTGCAACAAAGTTGTCAAATGTCGTGATTGTTTGTTAAAGGATTAAAACAGTACAACGGACACCTAAGTTAACTTCAATGGTTCACGAGAGGTGGTTTCATGGCTGATTATTAAAATGCAGATTATTCTACGAATCTTTACAGGCCTTTATGGACAGTAAGCCTTTGGTTCTTCTTAGATACCTGATACACTTCAACTGAAACAATCTCGAAGGAATGTCTACAATCAAACTAGACAAACAAAATATCTCTCGAATTGAGTACAGTGTGTAACGCCTTTTCCCCCGCAGGTACATTGGAATAACCCTTTTAACGTGACCACCTACAAAGACCAGTCCGGGATGTCGATGTACCTGACCAAGAAGTTGCGTGAGTATGACGCTGCGGTGTGGCTGGTGGGTTCGGTATACCTCGACATTCCTCCTGGTGAAGAGTCCCACGTGACACAGGCACTATGTGCGGCGGAATGCACACGGAAGTACATGTCAGGCGAGAGCCTTTACATTACGGGAGTGTTGAACCACATGCACTATTTAGGTGAGTTGGCCTTTTGGGTTTAAATGTGCTTTTTTGTAAAAGAGACAATTTGAAAGTCAAAGTAAAATATTGAAAGAATACAGTTTGTGTAGTGTTAAATGATAAACAGTTTTAAATAGTTATTGAAAGCATACATAATTCAAGAAGCAGCAATTCATCCAAGTATGTATAGTGTACATGCGGTTTATCTCAAAAGAGATTTTTCGCTTTTGTATTACAAGACATGCTAATTTACTGAATTCACACTTTAAATAGTTAAAAATGATCGTATTTTGATTGGAATGACTATTCTTCAGTCCGTATCATAAAAGAAAAGCTGCTGTGTTGTTTTAAATAAGCATACTAGTATCATTAACTTATTAATTTCCACACATCTGTGAGCAAGCTCCTAAAACGGACAATCCATCCATGTGTAATTGTATTTCTTTGTGTTTTAAGACTGCTTTTAAGTTCTTTTCTTACCTCTATTGTCTACAGTCTTTCCTCTGACCTTACATTGGGTATGTTTTCCTGATAAATAGAACATGCTTGATGGTAAGATGGGACTTTTGTGCGGTTTAAAACTTCATTGAAGTTACATGATCATAATTGCTACTACCTTTTATGTCACTTCTTCTCATCTTTACCACAATAATTTGACACCGATTGCTTTCCAACGAGAAAATATTGAATACAAAGCAAGAAAATACAACTGCGTTTCTTTAATAAAAACTAGACGAAAGTGTAGGATATGCATGACAATGAAGCAATCAATTAGAATGGAAGGTGTCAACAAGCCCCTTCAACGAAAACACTTCGAATTTGATGACTTATGATCAATTTCTTTTCTAATCTTAATGCACGATGCTTGAATGAGTGAATACTTTCATATTCCAGGTAGATCAATCAAGTTAGAAGTGGTGCGAAACGGAACAAAGACTGTTCTAGCCGAAGATAAGCTTTATGATTACGACAACCCTAATCCTCACAGGTAGATCTGATACAACATAAATTGTCCCGCAGTATTTCGGTTGGTCAGATGCAAACGAAGTTTGCAATGGTGCCCAAATGACACCCTTGCAAACATGTGAGCAGCTATATTTCCGCAATGATTTCAAACCACACTCACACTTCATATTTATAGTCAAGGCTTGTCACGAATTTTGGAAATCAAGTTTTTTAACTAAGCAGCAATGAATCGCTGTTTTGCTGTAAAAAGACTGAAGACTCCAATTTGATTCATTATACTAAAAGCTAGCAAAAGTTGATTTAGAATTTTAGTCATTCATGAAAAGCACCTTACTAAATGAATCCATATGACAAAGGTCATTTTTATGATTACTTTAATAAGGAAACACTGATCTGTTTGTATCTTGACCGATTGCTCTACATATTACTAATACTATTACTACTTCTGTACAGCAAACATAATTATACGAAACAATCCAGACGTATTGAATAAGTCCTCATTATCGAACGAGGCTAATGACTCAAAGGTTTGGAACCTCTCGATTGATTCAGATGTTTGTTTAAGTAAGTTTTCTGACAGATCATCGGTTCGGATTGACATATTCCTTACTGGCAGTTAGACTTTAGGTTTTTCTCGACTGAATATGGTCCAGTATTGGGAGAAACTGAACCTTTTTTTAAAGATTGTTAAAGGTCATATGTACAGGCTGGGTTTATTTCATAATATCAAAATATGAAGTAAAAGAATCACATTGAAATTATTTGCAACATTTTAGCATAACGCATTACGTCATAAATCACCGTCATAGCGCACCGATTAATAAAAGTTCGTATGACTTACTTCCCTTTGCTGTGACGTCACTCGTGATCCACTGAATGTGCCATGTAAAGGGCGTGAAGAGCGATCGCTGGTTAGAATATGTTTTTTTCTTCAAACCAACGATCCTAAAGTCATTGTTTGGATTGACAGCGCATTTTCTTTATTGAATATGATTCATTTTATAAGAATATCAATTTGAAAAAAAGATAAATTAATAACTTAACCCGTAAATTTGCATGGATTTGTCATTCCATAAACCTGTTCATATGAAAGGAACGGCTTGAAAATGGGACGATTTTCCTCGAAATAGCAATCCTTAAGTCAATGTTTGGATTGACAGTGCATTTTCTTTATTGAATATGTTTGATATTATAAGAATATTCTTCTGAAAAAAGAGTAAATGACGTAACGCGTAAATTTGAAAGGATTCGTAAATGTTTTCATAAGTAAGAATCGGCTTGAAATTTTGACGATATTTGTGAAAACAGCTATTTTTATCAATATTTGTTGAAAAAAAAACACGAGTAGTTTTTCGTCAATGATTGTGTATTAGCATTAGGGTTTAATTGAGTAGTAAGCAAATGCAGAGATCTGAATTGTCTTAAAACCGTACATCTTATAACTATTAACTGTCAAATTCACCCTGCATTGTCTTATCAATACATGAAATGAAACGGGAGAAGATCATAAATTGCGAACAAACAAACCGTATTATAACCCAACTTACTTGTGATACGAAGGTTATCCTTTAAGTCACATGTTCACTACACATCAACTTACTTGTGATACGAAGATTATCCTTTAACTCACATTTTTACCACACATCCCATTTTCAAAACTAAACACTGGCACATTCAAGAGTATTTGTTAAAATCATCCAGCAACTTTCCAGTAACTCCACCCCCAGTAAGAGGTCTATGATTTCGAAATTGATGTCGTCGTTCTAGACCAACTGTTTTGACTTAAGAATTGTTCTTCATATTTACTTTACATTTATGTTCGTTTTCTCTCGTGTTAGTAGCCTTGACATATTGAGCATTTAATTTTCGGACAGGTTTAATAATTAACCGCTAAAACATAAAAATCGTCATAGTTTATTTTACTAACAACCTTAAATAAACATACATGTATTTGAATTTATTTTTTTTGATTTTGGAATTTAAATATAAATTTGACGAAACTTGATTTTGATGTTAAACGTTTTTGTTGTTGAAAACATAGAGTTAATACCGTTTTAGTGAATACTGATTATCATATACTTATTGAAGTGTCAAACTATTCTAATAGAAAAGATAACATGTTCACTTCTTTGAATATCATAACGACAAAGTATCAGACGTAAGTCACATTGAGAGATAAATATGTCCTGACACCTTATCAATCCAAACATCCTGTGAGAGTTTGGTCTTAATTGGTTATATCTTAACAATGGATTTTTTAGATAAATTTAATTGCCGCGCATTGAAAGTGTGAGATTTGCCGCTTGTTATTTCATGTCTGGAATAGCAGAACGTGTCAGACCTGTTAATTAACAACAGAGATATTTAAGAGATTAACGCCAGAGGCCATCTTTCGCCTAAACAATAAAAGACTTGAGACTTGAAATATACTGTGCAAATGTGGCAGATTGGTGTTAATTTGCACCACGACCCTTAATCCTTGTAATGTCCGATGTTTGTTGATTGACCCTTTGTATGTGCGGTAAACTGACAATAAGCAATTAAACTGTAAACAAAGAGATTATTTTCAAATGTGTTAATTATATATTTAGTGATCTTATTACTAAATTATCAATATAAATTTGTAATAATCATGTTTGAACACCTGCATTTCAGTGTGACATACGTCATTTAAACCAATATTACCAATGGCAAAAAAATGAGGTGTGTGATTTAAATAATTACGAAAAGCAGACGCTTAAGTTAACATCGAACCCATTATCATTTGCGTCGATGAGTTCAGAGACAGTTTGCGGATATCAAATATTCATTATTTTGAATTTTCATTCAAAGACAACGGCAGATAAAAGAAACTTGCTTGTTTTAATCGGTTTGTTATCATAGCAATCAACATACATTTTTCATTTTTGTCTCATTTATGTACAATGGCAACGTCTCTACGATTATGTTAAAACATAAAACAAGTTTTGCAAATAAGACCAAGATGCATTTAAGCGTTTAAAACCCAAAGACATGGCAACACAATAATTTATGATGTTGGATGAAATCAACACATTCATGCAACCGTTTGAATTCTTAGGTAATATAATCGTAAAGCAGCCTAATTAAGTATTCCTAACTAAGTATGTAGCAAAGTTAATCTGTTCCAAACAAAACTAGCATAGCGAGTAAGAGAGTCATTCGAGGAAATTAACTTTCAAAAAAGGTGTAATCAACGTGATTTATCCTTTTCTTGAATTTATCTACATTTACACAGTGCAAACTCTATATAAAGATCTAGCAAGACTATACGAGGCTCAAACACCCCAAACTAAAAGTCAGAAATTGTTTTAATCGCGAACATCAGTTCACCACAACGTTAATTTTGAAAAATATTCCTTTACCTGAGATCATGTGGGAAACAGCGTAACAAAAGGACTTCAGGCTTAAATTATCAGTAGCAACTTGGTACATTGGGTAATAAAAAAACGACTTTTGATAGATATTTGGAGTCATTCCGAAATACGCTGTACACATTCGCGCGTCACACCAATGTCTTGACACATGGTTGTATGCTTTATCGCTTGATTGGTGTTTGAAAGTGAGATTAGCTTTGTCTGGTTTGCATTGACAGTCTTGAAACCAAAACATCAAGGTAAAGTGAACGTTGTCGGTGTGTTTCAAATAAGGGAAATATAACAGTTACTCAATAAGTAGAATGAATTTGAAGCGTCTTCACCTGTATAAATAACTTTGAATTGAGTCCGATCATTTAAAGATCAATAAAATCAATTCTCTGGAAACGCCTAACAATGCGTAAACTTGCCGTCTTCGAAGTGAAAGTAACACAGCCTACTGTTCTTGTTTGGGGAATATATCTTTTGCTTATTTGTAAAGACGGTCCAGTTTACTTATCGAAACTTTTTGCAGCTTTGATGTTCGTCGGAAAACGGGCGAAATTCGCATTTCTGCGACCAAAAGCAGAATAACACCAGAAGGCCTATCAAAATACCATATTCAATATCCAATTTACGTTTCCCAAAACACAATTCAACACTTAAAATGTCCGAAATTTGTAGAAAAACACCGTCGTTACTGAGAACTAGATTCTTCTTACTGATAGTTCATATGACTTTGAATCACAAATGACGTCACAACAAGGGAGATAAGTCATTCACAAAAATCGATAAAGGTGAATTTAAGTAGTCAAAAACAACCTTTTTCGCTTCTGTATGAGAAAAAAATCATTACCTCTGTTATAACGAAACCATACCCTTATTCAAAAACCATAATTAAAGAAAATTTTGTTTATCGGGAAATATGACCTATCATGGAAAACAAATGAAACAAAACGCGTTCGTTAATAATCGTCCCTTAATGAACTAAAATATGTAAAAAAAAACCCTTTGAAATAAAGAAGAATGATCTCTAACCACTTTATCTAACGTAACCATTCCAATTTCCTTTTAAGATTTCCAGAACCATATGAAATTTTACCGGGAGACGAGATCCTAACCACCTGTGAGTACAACTCAATGTCAACCAACGTCACCACACACTGGGGAAACGCTACGGATGATGAGATGTGTTTCGCATTCGTCTGGTACTACCCACAACAAAGTCTTCGTCAACCCATGTGTACCTCCTTTAAAACGTTACCCAAATGTTACGTGGAGGATGGTATCCCATACAAGGGATGTAACTACGTCGATATATTCAGGGGAGTTAATATACAATGGCTACATACCGCATACAAAGACCTTGTTAAGAATTGCGATGAAGAACAGTGTCTGAAAACGTGTGTACCTGTTATACAGAAATTGAAGTTATTACCTTGTTTACGCGGTGATATATACGAGTTTATTATAGATCAACTTAAATACGGTTTAGTTACGAAATTCCACAAGTTGTATACCTCGTGTGATAAAATCATAAAAACAACACCATCGTCAAATGGTACTAATTCCGGGTTTTCAAGAACACATCTATCCATGTACTTCATGTTGCTTTTAATTCATTCACAACTTGTTATCTTGTATCTTGCATAATATAAAATGTGAAGGTGCTTATTTCTATCTATCAATAATAGATATGCATACATAGGTCACTTGATTCAAACAGAGAAGGCGGACTTTTTATCGCTCTGTGAGCAACCTGGACTAATTTGAGTTTATGGATAATATTCATCAACAGAAACATTTGTGAAGCAGGAAAAGTGTATGTAAAACTGTTTGTGTCACTTTAATGGGTGGAAGAAGAAGTGACAAAAAGCGAAAAAAGAGTAGTGAATGCGACACTGTGACATCGCACAAACACAAACAATGTTAATATTGCGGTTCGTGCTCAGATTTAGACATAAGTAACGTGTGGAGTGAAACAAATAGTGTTTTGTACGGAGATACAGACGTTACTGAGTCCGTAATCAACACAGAAACAGAACTTAGCCACGGTGATACAGCCGAACAAGGCCAGTGTGGGTTAAAATCAAGATCAGACTTGGATTCAAACTTAGATTCAAACTTGGATTCAAACATGGCGTCGAATATGGGTCGTCATAACAGCTTACCCAAAACGTCTGAGCTAAGTGACTCTCAGAAACTGACACATTTGATTCACTCCAAAAATCCCAAGATCGTTTACGTAAGATGCTGAAGAGCAAAATAGAAACATTGAGAAACGAACTCAAACATGACATTGACTCAGAAAAAAAAACATTGAACGATGATTTTTCGATCGCAATAGGCAAGGAACCTTCGCGCATTGATGAAGTATAGACAACTGTTCAGTATTTGAAGTCACGCATCGATGATATCGAAACCAACCGAGCCATGCCTTTGGGTACACACATTTAGACAGATAACGGTACAATTAGCGACCCATGCGCTGATGGTCAATATCAAGGTCAACAGTTCTCACGTCCTCGGAATTCGGATGACTCGGTCATCTCCGTAATTGCTAGTGGCGTTCATTCAGACCCGGGGGGGATTTAATGCAGATCATCATCGATACACTTGATAACGACGTCTCTACAAACGTTGTTATTGCAAAAGCAATCGCGAATCGAGGGAAAACCTGGCCCTATTACGTTTCGAAACGCCAAGGAAAAGATTCTGGTACTGAGAAATAAAATGTCACTTAAGGATAAAACCCACTACGCTCGTGTATATCTGAAAAGTTGTAAGTCCCACGCTGAACGACTCATTGAACTAAACGCACGCATGCTGATTCGGCAACTTCCAGACGGCGAGAAGAATTATAGAATAGACGCAAATGGAAGGATCCAGCCCCGTACCAATCCCGATCCAGTCCCGGAGAACGGTCAATAGGAAACATCCGGTCCAATTCGCGTAGCACATTTAAATGTATGCGGGTGGACTAATGATAATCATGCACTACGTAGCGCTATCATCATCCGTGCTTTAGACTCATATATTATATGTTTAAGCAAAACACATTTACGAAAACCAAGAGGTTATAAACTTAGACGGTTATTCGTGGTACGGCTTCAGTAGGCCGTACATACATCACAATGCTCCTACAGCTTCTGGTGGCGTAGGGATAAAAGACACTTATTGTAACGACAAAAAAATATGACAATTTTGGTCAAGCGAGAGAGGAAGAACGGTCATTAAGTCAAATATTCTTCACCAATCGTTTTAAAAATTGGCAAGATATTGTGTTTTAATCTTATTGACAGTAGTAACCCAGTTTCATATCTTTTATGTAAGAGAAATTTCCAAATGAAAGTCCTTTTCATTATCTAGTCTTTCCACGAAAACGACTTTCGCCGGAAAACAATGCGACTGAAAACAAAATATGGCCACAATGTCAACATTTTTCGGCCGATCATCTTCAAATTTGGCAAGAGAACGTATTTAAGGGTATGTGAAAAATTGCGCTGTTGATCCAGTGAAGTAAGAATGTTTACTATGGATTTGCGGATGATCTTTGGATCTCCTCTTGAGTATATTTTGTTTGAGTCTTTACCTCATGTATTTTTGTATAATTGAAAGAATATGTTTTAGTTTGATTAAAGAATCGTCATTTTAAGAAATGACATCATTATCACCTAGCTATGTTTTGTTGTGTTATTCAGGGCAAGCTCAAAATAACAAATCTACGGAAAAATGTAGTCTGGTATTTTACATGATAGTCCTGGTTGTTTGGGGAGCGTAAATTGCGTAAGGTAGCCAATCGTGTATGACGTACCTTAGCTAAAGGAGACCAAATCTGACCTTTCTGGATTACTAGCGTCCTATTTTAAGAGAGCATCAGACGAGACAAAAAATCATGGATTATTAAAGGGTGGTGGATGAAAACACATTTTTTCTCTTTTTATCACGGTTGGTTGCGACTGGTTTTTATGGTTGATTGGGTTTGGCTTTTGCGCAGTTTACATAAGAAGATCAGTTATATGCCGACGATCAGCGTCCATATCAATGTGCCCAGTTACGTTCATTAAGTCACTGACTGCTTTCCCACATGACTACTATACCATCAATTATGTACTATTCGTCGTTATAACCAGACGACATGTTATGTTCTAACATTCCCACCCGTAGCAATCCCCTATGCAGAGTTATCGTTTGTTCATCACAGAGCGTAGCGGAAACCAATTTACTTGAATAGAGGTTGCACCCGTTGATGATTCATTTGTGGTGAAGTGTTTGTAAGTTATTATTGATATGGTGTTTGATATACCCTATCCCTAGTTGAAAATTTAACATTTTAATGGTTAACAATTAACCTTTCCCCATATGGGATTTTGTACCTGATCTTCATTGAAGGCAATAGCAGTCGATGTAAAACAGCCAAAAGAAAACACATTTCCTTTATGATATTCGGTAAAAGAAATACATTGTGACAAAATAATAAATCGTATTTTAGGACCAGACTCTTTTTGTTTGAAAGTAACACAGGGCGGAAAAAAGAACAGATAACGATAAAAAAATAACGCTCTTTGATAAACAAATACTTATTTTTATGATTATTATTTGTAAGGTATGTAGTGGGATGGCCCCTCCCGACCCTCATATACCAATTGACGGGGGGAATAAATGGGTTGGAGCTTTCAACTCTAACTGAAAAATATTTTGAGCAATACAGCGAATAAAAGCGAATCGTAATCAAATGATTCAATACAAAGAGCGGTACATGTACATGTCATTGGGCTTGTAATAGTTATTCCAATTATTCAGTTGAACCATAGCTTTATGAAAAGCCTATCATTGAATATCAAATATAGGCTCAATGCAAACTCTAAAAGCAACACATATTTATGTGCAATGATTAAGCCTTACATATGGGATATTCAATCAAACAAATATTTAATCAATCAATGATATGTTAATACAGTACATTTCATATCGAATCTATCTATAAATCGGAAGTATTTGAGATATATCACTTTAATGTTATACAGAGTATTATATTTAATTAGCAAATAGATATACCAAAAACTCAATATGTTGATCATACGTAAACATCACCAAACCAGCCATCATTATACAACAATTAATCTCACTCAACTCATTGTTACGTATCAGTTCAGTGGATTTTGATCGTGTTACGATTGGTTTTTGAAGCAGGGATGGTATGACTGCTCATTCATCAGTTTAATGCAATCGTATCTACTCGGCAATCCCCCGTAACAAGTCGGTAGATATACCTCGTAGGCAGTACATGAATACACCAGAAATCCTGGGGTAATTCGCCTTATTTCCGGCGGATAACGCAAAATGCACACAGGCACTAAATATGTATTTAAATACACACAAATTGGTTATATATCACAATTAAATGTTTTTTTACCCTTTACATTAAAGATGATCATATGAACACATCTTTGTTTCATATTTTGTCAATCAGCTCTTTCCGGCATTCCCCGGCTTGTGACGGGGATTGCCGAGTTGATACGATTGGCCCTTCGTTGCTGACCTACTTTCAAAAATGGCTCCCCATTACCTCCGAGGTTATTTTAAGAAATGGCCGAGGTGTTCCGAATGCAGTTTAATGTACACTGTATGTATAGCAGAAGACTACAGAACGACTGTGGTATTTGGGAACATTGCTTGTCAAAGACGAGTTCTCAGTTTGTAACAATTGTTTTCACTTTGTATAACTAAAGAGTACAGTATACACTACATGTATATATGTGTCACTTTGCATTGCATTCAATGTAGAACCGGTACAAATTTTGATTCAGAAACAACAGCGCCTAGAAGAACGAAATATACGTAGTTTGGTACATGTTCTTTTGTTATGTAACTAATATGGCGTGTCCTAAAGCGCGGAAAGTCGAATTAATACAATAAATGTACATGGTAATTCAATTTCGAGTCGCTTCAAACAGACGAAATGGATATAGTGTATAGGCAAAATCAACTCGGATTTTTAGAAATAGTCAACACATGAATTGTCAAAAACCACTGAAATACCAATCACAGACAGATTCTAGTGTAGCCGGAATATTAATAGATGAAAACAATATTTGCCTCATTGTTCACACAGGAGCCTTAGTAGTTTGATGGTGTGAACTACTCTTGACACATCACCACATGATGCCACGTTTTTGCAGCAGACGACATTCAAAGTCACTGTGATAAATAGAGAAATTGCTTGTAACAAGCAATTTCTCCTTCCGCCACGATGGATTTTCGTTTTATTCACATATCACAATAGCAGAACTGAAAATGTCATTCTCATGCTCACAAACCTTTTCTAAAGTCGTCTGCTACAAGTAAACTAAATGTCGTCTGCTTGTGGTAAAGAGTTAACAGTTTTGATATCACGATCTTCTGTTATCATTTGTTGCTGTGTGGTCCATTTCATGCATGTTTCTTGTGGGAATTGATTCTACAGAAAGGCTTCCAGGAATCGGGGGCTTGAATTACTCGATAAAAATGTATATATAAAATTCAAGAAATGCGTATTTTGCTACAAGCAAGTTAGTTTGGCTGCGTAGTACATTTTTACTTAACCCATAATCAAACAATAAAGACATTTGACCAGTTTGTTGCAGACGACTCAGGAAATATTATTGGTAAAAAGAAAATTGCTCTTAATGAGCAATTTCTCCCTTTTGAACAAAGTTTTCTGCCTTATCAGAATTTTCAATTTCATCACATTTTGAAATGTCGTCTGCAAACTCTTTCAATTTTGGACAGTCGAAAATTTGGTAAATGGTTAACAACCAAGGTCGTTACGTTTTCTTTTTACAAGTGAAGGCCCAACCAATATCTCTCGTCACGTTGCATAAACCCATTTTCTTGTTGCTGAAGGGGCTAGGAGTCGAATACCGACTGATTGTATCTATAACGCTTTACCGCACCAATCTTAACGTCAATTCATCTCAACAATTTTGAAATGATAACGGAACAAGACTCACGACTTAGAACATAGATTTAGCCATTTGTCTATTTGTCCTTGTATCAATAAAACTTTAGAGTCGAATAGCAACTGACTGTATCTATAACGTTAAACCACCCCAATCTTACTATGAATTCAATAAAACAACAATGAAATAATAATAAAACACGAATCCCGACTTTAAAACATAAATTCATCCAGTTGTTTATTTGTCCGTGTATCAAAGAAACTAACTGTATCTATAACGTTAAACCACCCAATCTTACCATAAATTCAGTAGGATTATTTTAAAATAATTATTGAAAACGACTATCTACTTACAACATAGACGATTCGTTCAGTTGTTTATTTGTCCTTGTATAAAGGAAAATTGTATTAAAGTGATTTTCTTATTGTTGTTACTCCCTTTAATTGAGTAATTTAAATGTATGCTCGCCTTTTCAAACATTAAGGCTGGTATCTATAAAACATAAGGGTGATATCTCATTTAATATCGAAAGGGGGTTGCAGGCATTTTCTTCTTGTATCGACGTAATGCGTTTTCCATTGGGTAAGTGCTTGTGACACCCCTCATTGGCCGCTTAAACCATAAAATAGCCTAAAAGGTGACTTGAATAACAATAGTTATTGAACATTGAATCATCATTCGATTAGTGGGTGTCGTATATTACATTTCGTGGACCAAGCGACTACATTTACATAGGAAAACCTTTGTTTATAAAAAAAAATCTTATATCGGGTAGGTGGTCTTTATTAAATATGAATTGTGTGATCATTTTAATAAGTGAGTAAATTTAGAATTCTTAACATTTTTTTAATTCAAAACATTTTTTGATAAGTATATTGTCTTTCTATACTCAGATTATTTAATCATTTTAACTCGTATTTCCATAGTTGTTTGAACTTAGATTCAATCAATTAAGTATGTGGTAATGATGAATTTATTAAGCGGAGTAAATAAAGTTTGCCTGATGAATCAATATATAGAAACTGGTTACTTATTCATAATAATGTTGAAGTCAAAGTTGTATAGACGACTTTATTACGTTTTCATCAATTTTAACAATGTACCTAGAAATAAATAGAGACAACTGCACCTATCCTCGCACTCCAGAGTGCCTTTGTAAGTACTGCACATGATTGCTTGCCAGACCATTGATTGATACACAACAAATATCAAGCAATACATACACAATGAATAAATGGTAGTATGCACATCCATTGACGTTGAATGAGACTATGGTTTGAAGACAGAAATAAATAAAATTTCTTTACATTGTTTGTCGCTTGTAAACAAATCGGCCATACCTCAACCATCGAGCAAATATGTCGTTGTAAGACAAAGAGAAGATATCTCCTTCATTTAGATTTATTTAGATTTGATTTATTTATATTATATTTATTTGGTAAAATGATATAACATTACATAGCAATAACATAGTAATGGATATATAAAACATGTATCGTAAATGCAATAATGTTAAAAAACCATGAAAGCCCATTTAAAACCGAGGATAACACGAAGAGGGAAAAGTCATTTTCACTTATTTCCATCAATGTAACTTTATTTCATTTAATTAAATAGGTTTGACATATCGTTTTACAACGTAACACTGATTTGAAATCCCTTGGTTGCTAGGATTTTAGAATGACACAGGAGCGCCGCTCGCCGGCCTGGGTTAGCCAGTTTGTCGAGGATTATTCCTACAATGACCGAGACGATGGGAACTGGTACTACGGCGGGTTTACTGGGGTAAGTTTCAAAATAACGCCATAAAACATGGCGGCGATGGAGTCTTTAAAGAGTTTAAGACCAATCCAAATATAAACACAAGGATACCGTTTTACTAAACGGCTTAATTAAGGAAGGATTTTGCGTTAGTCAAAACTAATAAACATTGATAGTGTCTTTAATGAAAAATCACAATATTGCAATGTGACACATCATTGGAAATGCCTCAGAGAGGCGGTTCCAATGATGTGTTTATTTGCAATATTGCTTGGCTCAATGTTGAAATAAGAGGGAATGCTGTTTTGAAGATATGCACATTCTAAGAATAAAATGTATAGTAAAACCGTACCCGGTTCTATAGGGTTCCTAAAAGAGATAAACCGGTCACTAAACAGGCTAGACGCCGTTTTGACCCTCGTTGCAGTATCGTTTGGCTTGTTAGCATTTGATAAAAGGACTCGTTGGTGGTTGTCATGGCCAAACCTGCCAAAATCACAATTATCCATCACGGATCTTTCCTTGATGGCCGTGTAGAACCGTAAAGTTCCTTACTCACATGGAACTCAGGCTTCATTTACTGATTCGATATGGGTCTATGCCAAATCAATATATCTCAATACATTTCCAGATGAATTTAGGTAATTGTTGATATACCAAATATGTAAATTTGTAGCACAATGTACCTGATAAAATATTGGATTTATGTCGGGGTTTAAACACTAGGATATAATATAGTTTAAAACATAATGCCTTTTGTAATCAGATATTATATGTTTACAAATGGCATTATGTTTTAAACTTGATTAAAATCAATTACATCTTTACATCGTTATAACCCCGTCCCCTTTAAAGGAGCAATTGACTGGTCTATATATGAATCAGTAATAGAGGACTGACTTAAAAGATAAAGGCTTAACTCTTCATTTCGTTTGTTATTTCGAATAGATAAACCTTATGACAAAACGAAGATAATGTTTATAATATATCTATTCACTCTTTGGGAAATGGTTCAAATACGTTACTGAATCTAAGATGGTTTGATGTTGAAAATAATGATGGATATTGTGATTATTGAAATTACATGATTTGACTTTAGAGCATTATATACCTCCTTAGTTAGCCACAGGAAGGTACGGTAATATACCCATAATCCGTTATTTTCAATTTCTTTTCTTCGTCAGATTACATCGGTCTGGGTCAGAGCTATTAGCTTTACAGCAAATAGCTCCTGTCCCGACCGATGAATTCCGTGAACGAACGAAGTAATCTGACGACAGAATAAATATTCAAAATGGCGGATTATGGGTATTTCAGCGTAAGATGCTTTTAGCCATCACAGTGACGCAGAGATAGATTGGTTGCTGATTGTGTCAAAATCTGCGGTTGAGAGACCACATCTGATCATACTGAACCAAAAACAGAAAAAACACTGATTATAATGTTTCTCTTCTATGATCCTCGGTGTAATGTGGTTATCTTTACGGCTGAAAACGCGAATCCAGTTTAGAAAGAAAGTATTAGTTTGAATCAGTAGAGAAGATATATGTGAATATTACCGCAAGTCACTGCACATTAGTCAAAACGTCATTATACCCCAAACGCAACTACAAATGACATGTCACCATGTTATGGTCAGTTTAACGATGTCTCTACCCGCTCGGACAGTGACCTCCCACTCAGGGATAACGCAAACTCAACGGTTGCCAAACGTAAGCCCCAAGGCAAACTAACATACATAACGAATTATTTTGAGAACGGGTTCGGGATACAGTTAAGTAGATTATTTGCGGTAAGGTTTAACCGGACTCCCCGGCTATAGAACGTCAGACGTGCTCTATTCTCATACAAGCCATAGTGTTAGGGGCCCTGTGTACTTTACTAAACAACTAACTTAAATTCGTGCGCAAGTCAAAACCTGAGTCAAAACATTATATATTTGAATATCATACTTAATAAAAGTTCAATACTGTGATGTAACACATTGTTGGAAACGTTTCCAACGAGATACACATCCAATGATGTGTTACGTTGCAATATTGTTTATCTTTATATTGAAAAAGAGAGAACAGATTGTCCTGAACTTACGCAAAGTCTTAGCATAAGATGCTTAGCAAAGCGCTACCAAGGTGGTCAACATTATATTCAATTATCAAATCAAGATAACGTGTATCTCGTACGGACCGTAGCGAACGTTGACCGCGCTTGACTTTTTCTTTATAAATGTTTTCTCATAATAACAGAATTGTGGGTTAATACCAACCGACTATGGTGAAAACAGAAGGTACTGTTCATTACAAATATCACATAAAAAAGGTATTTGCCTATACTAAACAATGACTTTGATTTTTATACTAATTGGAAAGACCAATCAAAAGATGCAATAGGATTATTTTAGACGACAGTCCATTTTCAAACTTGCAAAGAAATACTTTTTTTAAAGAATGAGCAGTACAAAACAAAAAGATATATAAATATCAAACTACGTCAAATCAAGCAATTTTGTCACAATATCTTTTAAGGTGCCTGATGAATTTTGTTCGTCAGTAAATGAGCACATATTAGTGAGAATGGCTGTTAGGTTTCATACGTTCTTTCATATGGAAATGTGTGACTGGTTCAAATCAAGAGCACTGACACCCTACACAAATAAGAAGAACAAATTGCATAATTGTTATAACATTTGGTAGAAATCATTGTGTCAAACAATTAAAAACACTCGTTTAGGAATAAATTATCTTGTTGAAACAGTGGTTTTCGGTGTTTCCTGTAAAATATGCGTCAAAACAAGGCACATGTAATATGGGATAAAAGATTCAGTCATAACCCTTATACAGTGTAGTGCTGGAACCGACTTAATGCTTATGTAAACAGGTAGAATCCAGGCCAACCGCCAAGTAAATTGGCGGCTGGCCTGTGATCTAACCTGTTTGCTACTCTGGGTATATTTCCTCAACGAAATTAAGCATATATGTTAAAGGTCTTAGAAATCAGACGGCACATAAACCTTTTTTGGGGGAAATTACCCAGCATTTTTATGGTTAGATCGAAACAGCACCTATAAACGCACAGATCTTTTCCCGTACTTTAATTCGACACACCACCTCCCATTTCCCCGGGGACTAATACCGACTAGTGATACGGTCATAATCCCATTATGTTTACATTAGGCACATTCAATAAGGATGAAATAAAAACTAAAGATGACAACGATATGAAAATATTAGTCGTGTTTTAGTCTACGCCCATCCCGTATTCATGACTTCACGGTTCCTTTAGGCGGTGTGATGTATATCATTTGCATATTGAATATCACGTTTTGGGCGACACGTCAGCTTTATTAAGAAAACGTGGTTGTATAACCGACATAATTAAAAGAAGGAAGAAATCGTTTTTTGTCTGCTCTACAGCAACAATTCTTATGAGTACGTCAGAAAAAATGCTCTTGAAACCATGTGCCTAAGTATGACGCTAAGCATGGCTCATCAGGCATACACATACACAACCAATGCAAATAGTTCATTGTGGGGACTTAGAGACGCTGGCGTTGCATCCTTTTCGAAGGAAATGAACGATTATCACAACTCCAGACATATGTAATACATTGTGGTATGATGGGCCGGAGGCCTTTATATATAAAAGACTTGTAAATTGAATTTTTTTATAGCAAGTACCTGAGTTACCGGCATATTGTACAGGACAACATAAAGAACCGAATTATCGAAGAGGAACGCACACAAGATAAACGTACATTACAATTATTTCAGTGCATTTGCTCTTAGTTCACTCGAATGCAGTAGGACTTTTATAACTATTCATATTTTAAGGAATATTTTTCTTCTTCTTTTTGCCTTGTACACTTTTCCAGCTCTCAGTTTCCCTAACACAAACATGGGAATTGCATCTTGTACGCAAGATCACACGATCGTTATTTGATTGTGATACCATCGTTTTCATAGACTTTTCAGCTACATTGTTTATCTCGAGCAAGCTTTTCAAGTCGTAACGCAATCCGTTACACATAGCGCCATGCAAACTCCGAGCAGGATTACTTCCCTTTGCTTCTCTGTAGTAATGGAAAGGGAGATCACTGCGTAGGTGAATGAGTGCAATGACGGGATGTCATTAGTACCAGCATTTGTTTGCAACTGTATTGGTTATCGTCTTTAGTCACGTAACGATTTGTCTGATAGTTTCGATATTTACCTCTTTGTTTGTAGGGATATGTACACCATGGAATAGCCCGCAATGTCAATCCCTTATCGATGAGGAAGATTCGATTACTGCAGAATGTGAGACGACAGGGGTGTCCTGTCCAGCTACTGTAACAAACGGCAAGTTTTGTTTGTTTGATTTGTTTAACATCGATAGTGAAGGAAGTTTGAAAAAGCCTATAAAAGTCACTCTCGATGACTGCTTCCTGGATACCGTTGACTTATCACCCATCACTCCATATCAACAATACGGCATCTCCTGATAGAGATCACCGCCAGCCTAGAAGAGGGATACGTGATATTATTCGCTATACTATTTAAAGAAAAAAGTGGTTAAACGTCTAGTGGATTCTTTGATACCTTGGTACATCAGCAAACATATAGTTTACGTATGTAGGACTCAAAGTGAAACCGTAATAAGTTGAAATTGGTATGTGCCTCAATGTAGATAATTACTATTCAATCGTTGATGGTGAACATTTTTTTGTAATTGGGAGATTTGTCACATTTCTTTTTGATTTGTCGCAACTTGCTGCCATTGCATTGGAAAAGAGTTAAATGTCGATCTAAGTTAAGGCCCTGTTGGATTTTATAATATGAAGTATCTAGGCTAACTAACACCCGTAAAGTTCGTTGTTTAATCTGCATGTAGTCCCTAACATTGCTTGTCAGATATATACATAGACGTCCTTTATCCGCAATGGGACACATGTAATATTACTGGAAATTGTGATGGTGCTATGCTTTGTCGTATTGAAACGGAAAAAGGACGGTAAGATATCGAGATAATCAGAATAAACTAACAAAACGTGATGCTCGTCCAATGTCCAACCAGAACGCTTAACCCCATTTTTCTCCAGGTGTCATACAGAAGCAGATCAGGCTGCCGGATTCGGAAGTTCCTGCCCAAAAGACGACATACGTCTGTGTGGATTACGACATGCCGATCGTCGACACGTATCACATGGTCGCTACGTCACCAATCATTCATAATGATCACGTGGTTCATCACATGGTGCTCTTCGGCTGTAACAAAGACGAAGGTAATATATGATATAGTTCTGTCTACTGATAGGCCAGTATGTGACGGAGATACAAGCTCATCCTAAATCTATTTGGTTGATATTTGATCAAATCGAATAGAATAATGTGCGCGTAGAATCCGGATCAAAGAGTTAGGAGCAAAGTCCAACAGAAAACTCAGAAATGTTGCATTAATTACCTTGCTTACTCATCATTACTGCAACAGTTAACACTGATAGATGGGATTGTTTTCCTTCCTCTCTACCGAGTCAGTACGAACTTGGTAGAAATTTGACACAGTGTAAAAGAATCCAAACATGTCCAACGTAAAAATATATTTCGGCGATTGGTGTCGATGTTGCCACCCAAATTTTCCGGAATTTCGAAAGGGGTCAAATTGCACACTATTTGGTAATCGGACGTCTAGGAATGATATCACATTCAGGCAGGACCAAGCAATAGTGCAGCTTGGTAACTTCGAATTTTCAGATTGTACATTGTTTTATTAATACCACCAATAACTTTTAAGTTATAAAGTTTGCATCTTAGACACAGCTATTCGAAAATTTAAATCTATCAAAATGAAAGAGATTCGATATTTATTTTTATTTTTATTTCTTGTAAATAATTACTCAGACAGTGTGCATTTCCATATAGGAGACTATTCCCGCGATGCAGGGGAGCCATATTTATGCGGTATGACACCCAGTGAATATTGCCAAGATCTCATCAGCGTTTGGGCATTTGGGATGGTAGATGATTGTTTCCATGACAACAGCGGGGTCAAGGTCGGACGTGGTGGATACAAACGTGTCGCTTTACAGGTACGTTAATTTAACATAGAAATGTGCAATGGATACACGCGTGTATTGCTATTGGCACCCCATCAATACAGTGCAGCAACACATATTGTATACTCGGGGGAATCTGTATGCAACAAAATCGTTTGATAAAGGTTATTTTGTTATTCATCTAATACGGAAACATCCGAAATGTCGCACGAAAGTTATTTCGTCTCAAGTTAAGCTGCTACCAATGCGTTAAGACACAAACTGACTTGAGTGCAAAATTCAAGATTAACTAACCTCAAACTTTATTAAAAAGATTCTCCTATGGATATGAAACATGGGAACATAACATTCCATGTTTGTAGGTACGTTTTGGCATAAATAACATAATATTTATAATTATATTTGCGAGTCTTTGCACAGTTCCTTAGCTTTACTTAAACGAAATGTTGCAGGACATTTACACATAAACTGTAACACCACATTTTCGACTGTCCCAAATTGAAAGGGTTTGCAGACGACATTTCAAATTGGGATGAAATTGAAAAAGCATCCTCTGGTATGACTGAAAACATAGTGGAAAAAGGAGAAATTGCTCGTCAGGAGCAATTGCTCCTTTTCCCTAAATGTTTTACAGAGTCGTCTGCAACAAAGTTGTCAAATGTCGTGATTGTTTGTTAAAGGATTAAAACAGTACAACGGACACCTAAGTTAACTTCAATGGTTCACGAGAGGTGGTTTCATGGCTGATTATTAAAATGCAGATTATTCTACGAATCTTTACAGGCCTTTATGGACAGTAAGCCTTTGGTTCTTCTTAGATACCTGATACACTTCAACTGAAACAATCTCGAAGGAATGTCTACAATCAAACTAGACAAACAAAATATCTCTCGAATTGAGTACAGTGTGTAACGCCTTTTCCCCCGCAGGTACATTGGAATAACCCTTTTAACGTGACCACCTACAAAGACCAGTCCGGGATGTCGATGTACCTGACCAAGAAGTTGCGTGAGTATGACGCTGCGGTGTGGCTGGTGGGTTCGGTATACCTCGACATTCCTCCTGGTGAAGAGTCCCACGTGACACAGGCACTATGTGCGGCGGAATGCACACGGAAGTACATGTCAGGCGAGAGCCTTTACATTACGGGAGTGTTGAACCACATGCACTATTTAGGTGAGTTGGCCTTTTGGGTTTAAATGTGCTTTTTTGTAAAAGAGACAATTTGAAAGTCAAAGTAAAATATTGAAAGAATACAGTTTGTGTAGTGTTAAATGATAAACAGTTTTAAATAGTTATTGAAAGCATACATAATTCAAGAAGCAGCAATTCATCCAAGTATGTATAGTGTACATGCGGTTTATCTCAAAAGAGATTTTTCGCTTTTGTATTACAAGACATGCTAATTTACTGAATTCACACTTTAAATAGTTAAAAATGATCGTATTTTGATTGGAATGACTATTCTTCAGTCCGTATCATAAAAGAAAAGCTGCTGTGTTGTTTTAAATAAGCATACTAGTATCATTAACTTATTAATTTCCACACATCTGTGAGCAAGCTCCTAAAACGGACAATCCATCCATGTGTAATTGTATTTCTTTGTGTTTTAAGACTGCTTTTAAGTTCTTTTCTTACCTCTATTGTCTACAGTCTTTCCTCTGACCTTACATTGGGTATGTTTTCCTGATAAATAGAACATGCTTGATGGTAAGATGGGACTTTTGTGCGGTTTAAAACTTCATTGAAGTTACATGATCATAATTGCTACTACCTTTTATGTCACTTCTTCTCATCTTTACCACAATAATTTGACACCGATTGCTTTCCAACGAGAAAATATTGAATACAAAGCAAGAAAATACAACTGCGTTTCTTTAATAAAAACTAGACGAAAGTGTAGGATATGCATGACAATGAAGCAATCAATTAGAATGGAAGGTGTCAACAAGCCCCTTCAACGAAAACACTTCGAATTTGATGACTTATGATCAATTTCTTTTCTAATCTTAATGCACGATGCTTGAATGAGTGAATACTTTCATATTCCAGGTAGATCAATCAAGTTAGAAGTGGTGCGAAACGGAACAAAGACTGTTCTAGCCGAAGATAAGCTTTATGATTACGACAACCCTAATCCTCACAGGTAGATCTGATACAACATAAATTGTCCCGCAGTATTTCGGTTGGTCAGATGCAAACGAAGTTTGCAATGGTGCCCAAATGACACCCTTGCAAACATGTGAGCAGCTATATTTCCGCAATGATTTCAAACCACACTCACACTTCATATTTATAGTCAAGGCTTGTCACGAATTTTGGAAATCAAGTTTTTTAACTAAGCAGCAATGAATCGCTGTTTTGCTGTAAAAAGACTGAAGACTCCAATTTGATTCATTATACTAAAAGCTAGCAAAAGTTGATTTAGAATTTTAGTCATTCATGAAAAGCACCTTACTAAATGAATCCATATGACAAAGGTCATTTTTATGATTACTTTAATAAGGAAACACTGATCTGTTTGTATCTTGACCGATTGCTCTACATATTACTAATACTATTACTACTTCTGTACAGCAAACATAATTATACGAAACAATCCAGACGTATTGAATAAGTCCTCATTATCGAACGAGGCTAATGACTCAAAGGTTTGGAACCTCTCGATTGATTCAGATGTTTGTTTAAGTAAGTTTTCTGACAGATCATCGGTTCGGATTGACATATTCCTTACTGGCAGTTAGACTTTAGGTTTTTCTCGACTGAATATGGTCCAGTATTGGGAGAAACTGAACCTTTTTTTAAAGATTGTTAAAGGTCATATGTACAGGCTGGGTTTATTTCATAATATCAAAATATGAAGTAAAAGAATCACATTGAAATTATTTGCAACATTTTAGCATAACGCATTACGTCATAAATCACCGTCATAGCGCACCGATTAATAAAAGTTCGTATGACTTACTTCCCTTTGCTGTGACGTCACTCGTGATCCACTGAATGTGCCATGTAAAGGGCGTGAAGAGCGATCGCTGGTTAGAATATGTTTTTTTCTTCAAACCAACGATCCTAAAGTCATTGTTTGGATTGACAGCGCATTTTCTTTATTGAATATGATTCATTTTATAAGAATATCAATTTGAAAAAAAGATAAATTAATAACTTAACCCGTAAATTTGCATGGATTTGTCATTCCATAAACCTGTTCATATGAAAGGAACGGCTTGAAAATGGGACGATTTTCCTCGAAATAGCAATCCTTAAGTCAATGTTTGGATTGACAGTGCATTTTCTTTATTGAATATGTTTGATATTATAAGAATATTCTTCTGAAAAAAGAGTAAATGACGTAACGCGTAAATTTGAAAGGATTCGTAAATGTTTTCATAAGTAAGAATCGGCTTGAAATTTTGACGATATTTGTGAAAACAGCTATTTTTATCAATATTTGTTGAAAAAAAAACACGAGTAGTTTTTCGTCAATGATTGTGTATTAGCATTAGGGTTTAATTGAGTAGTAAGCAAATGCAGAGATCTGAATTGTCTTAAAACCGTACATCTTATAACTATTAACTGTCAAATTCACCCTGCATTGTCTTATCAATACATGAAATGAAACGGGAGAAGATCATAAATTGCGAACAAACAAACCGTATTATAACCCAACTTACTTGTGATACGAAGGTTATCCTTTAAGTCACATGTTCACTACACATCAACTTACTTGTGATACGAAGATTATCCTTTAACTCACATTTTTACCACACATCCCATTTTCAAAACTAAACACTGGCACATTCAAGAGTATTTGTTAAAATCATCCAGCAACTTTCCAGTAACTCCACCCCCAGTAAGAGGTCTATGATTTCGAAATTGATGTCGTCGTTCTAGACCAACTGTTTTGACTTAAGAATTGTTCTTCATATTTACTTTACATTTATGTTCGTTTTCTCTCGTGTTAGTAGCCTTGACATATTGAGCATTTAATTTTCGGACAGGTTTAATAATTAACCGCTAAAACATAAAAATCGTCATAGTTTATTTTACTAACAACCTTAAATAAACATACATGTATTTGAATTTATTTTTTTTGATTTTGGAATTTAAATATAAATTTGACGAATCTTGATTTTGATGTTAAACGTTTTTGTTGTTGAAAACATAGAGTTAATACCGTTTTAGTGAATACTGATTATCATATACTTATTGAAGTGTCAAACTATTCTAATAGAAAAGATAACATGTTCACTTCTTTGAATATCATAACGACAAAGTATCAGACGTAAGTCACATTGAGAGATAAATATGTCCTGACACCTTATCAATCCAAACATCCTGTGAGAGTTTGGTCTTAATTGGTTATAGCTTAACAATGGATTTTTTAGATAAATTTAATTGCCGCGCATTGAAAGTGTGAGATTTGCCGCTTGTTATTTCATGTCTGGAATAGCAGAACGTGTCAGACCTGTTAATTAACAACAGAGATATTTAAGAGATTAACGCCAGAGGCCATCTTTCGCCTAAACAATAAAAGACTTGAGACTTGAAATATACTGTGCAAATGTGGCAGATTGGTGTTAATTTGCACCACGACCCTTAATCCTTGTAATGTCCGATGTTTGTTGATTGACCCTTTGTATGTGCGGTAAACTGACAATAAGCAATTAAACTGTAAACAAAGAGATTATTTTCAAATGTGTTAATTATATATTTAGTGATCTTATTACTAAATTATCAATATAAATTTGTAATAATCATGTTTGAACACCTGCATTTCAGTGTGACATACGTCATTTAAACCAATATTACCAATGGCAAAAAAATGAGGTGTGTGATTTAAATAATTACGAAAAGCAGACGCTTAAGTTAACATCGAACCCATTATCATTTGCGTCGATGAGTTCAGAGACAGTTTGCGGATATCAAATATTCATTATTTTGAATTTTCATTCAAAGACAACGGCAGATAAAAGAAACTTGCTTGTTTTAATCGGTTTGTTATCATAGCAATCAACATACATTTTTCATTTTTGTCTCATTTATGTACAATGGCAACGTCTCTACGATTATGTTAAAACATAAAACAAGTTTTGCAAATAAGACCAAGATGCATTTAAGCGTTTAAAACCCAAAGACATGGCAACACAATAATTTATGATGTTGGATGAAATCAACACATTCATGCAACCGTTTGAATTCTTAGGTAATATAATCGTAAAGCAGCCTAATTAAGTATTCCTAACTAAGTATGTAGCAAAGTTAATCTGTTCCAAACAAAACTAGCATAGCGAGTAAGAGAGTCATTCGAGGAAATTAACTTTCAAAAAAGGTGTAATCAACGTGATTTATCCTTTTCTTGAATTTATCTACATTTACACAGTGCAAACTCTATATAAAGATCTAGCAAGACTATACGAGGCTCAAACACCCCAAACTAAAAGTCAGAAATTGTTTTAATCGCGAACATCAGTTCACCACAACGTTAATTTTGAAAAATATTCCTTTACCTGAGATCATGTGGGAAACAGCGTAACAAAAGGACTTCAGGCTTAAATTATCAGTAGCAACTTGGTACATTGGGTAATAAAAAAACGACTTTTGATAGATATTTGGAGTCATTCCGAAATACGCTGTACACATTCGCGCGTCACACCAATGTCTTGACACATGGTTGTATGCTTTATCGCTTGATTGGTGTTTGAAAGTGAGATTAGCTTTGTCTGGTTTGCATTGACAGTCTTGAAACCAAAACATCAAGGTAAAGTGAACGTTGTCGGTGTGTTTCAAATAAGGGAAATATAACAGTTACTCAATAAGTAGAATGAATTTGAAGCGTCTTCACCTGTATAAATAACTTTGAATTGAGTCCGATCATTTAAAGATCAATAAAATCAATTCTCTGGAAACGCCTAACAATGCGTAAACTTGCTGTCTTCGAAGTGAAAGTAACACAGCCTACTGTTCTTGTTTGGGGAATATATCTTTTGCTTATTTGTAAAGACGGTCCAGTTTACTTATCGAAACTTTTTGCAGCTTTGATGTTCGTCGGAAAACGGGCGAAATTCGCATTTCTGCGACCAAAAGCAGAATAACACCAGAAGGCCTATCAAAATACCATATTCAATATCCAATTTACGTTTCCCAAAACACAATTCAACACTTAAAATGTCCGAAATTTGTAGAAAAACACCGTCGTTACTGAGAACTAGATTCTTCTTATTGATAGTTCATATGACTTTGAATTACAGATGACGTCACAACAAGGGAGATAAGTCATTCACAAAAATCGATAAAGGTGAATTTAAGTAGTCAAAAACAACCTTTTTCGCTTCTGTATGAGAAAAAAATCATTACCTCTGTTATAACGAAACCATACCCTTATTCAAAAACCATAATTAAAGAAAATTTTGTTTATCGGGAAATATGACCTATCATGGAAAACAAATGAAACAAAACGCGTTCGTTAATAATCGTCCCTTAATGAACTAAAATATGTAAAAAAAAACCCTTTGAAATAAAGAAGAATGATCTCTAACCACTTTATCTAACGTAACCATTCCAATTTCCTTTTAAGATTTCCAGAACCATATGAAATTTTACCGGGAGACGAGATCCTAACCACCTGTGAGTACAACTCAATGTCAACCAACGTCACCACACACTGGGGAAACGCTACGGATGATGAGATGTGTTTCGCATTCGTCTGGTACTACCCACAACAAAGTCTTCGTCAACCCATGTGTACCTCCTTTAAAACGTTACCCAAATGTTACGTGGAGGATGGTATCCCATACAAGGGATGTAACTACGTCGATATATTCAGGGGAGTTAATATACAATGGCTACATACCGCATACAAAGACCTTGTTAAGAATTGCGATGAAGAACAGTGTCTGAAAACGTGTGTACCTGTTATACAGAAATTGAAGTTATTACCTTGTTTACGCGGTGATATATACGAGTTTATTATAGATCAACTTAAATACGGTTTAGTTACGAAATTCCACAAGTTGTATACCTCGTGTGATAAAATCATAAAAACAACACCATCGTCAAATGGTACTAATTCCGGGTTTTCAAGAACACATCTATCCATGTACTTCATGTTGCTTTTAATTCATTCACAACTTGTTATCTTGTATCTTGCATAATATAAAATGTGAAGGTGCTTATTTCTATCTATCAATAATAGATATGCATACATAGGTCACTTGATTCAAACAGAGAAGGCGGACTTTTTATCGCTCTGTGAGCAACCTGGACTAATTTGAGTTTATGGATAATATTCATCAACAGAAACATTTGTGAAGCAGGAAAAGTGTATGTAAAACTGTTTGTGTCACTTTAATGGGTGGAAGAAGAATTGACAAAAAGCGAAAAAAGAGTAGTGAATGCGACACTGTGACATCGCACAAACACAAACAATGTTAATATTGCGGTTCGTGCTCAGATTTAGACATAAGTAACGTGTGGAGTGAAACAAATAGTGTTTTGTACGGAGATACAGACGTTACTGAGTCCGTAATCAACACAGAAACAGAACTTAGCCACGGTGATACAGCCGAACAAGGCCAGTGTGGGTTAAAATCAAGATCAGACTTGGATTCAAACTTAGATTCAAACTTGGATTCAAACATGGCGTCGAATATGGGTCGTCATAACAGCTTACCCAAAACGTCTGAGCTAAGTGACTCTCAGAAACTGACACATTTGATTCACTCCAAAAATCCCAAGATCGTTTACGTAAGATGCTGAAGAGCAAAATAGAAACATTGAGAAACGAACTCAAACATGACATTGACTCAGAAAAAAAAACATTGAACGATGATTTTTCGATCGCAATAGGCAAGGAACCTTCGCGCATTGATGAAGTATAGACAACTGTTCAGTATTTGAAGTCACGCATCGATGATATCGAAACCAACCGAGCCATGCCTTTGGGTACACACATTTAGACAGATAACGGTACAATTAGCGACCCATGCGCTGATGGTCAATATCAAGGTCAACAGTTCTCACGTCCTCGGAATTCGGATGACTCGGTCATCTCCGTAATTGCTAGTGGCGTTCATTCAGACCCGGGGGGGATTTAATGCAGATCATCATCGATACACTTGATAACGACGTCTCTACAAACGTTGTTATTGCAAAAGCAATCGCGAATCGAGGGAAAACCTGGCCCTATTACGTTTCGAAACGCCAAGGAAAAGATTCTGGTACTGAGAAATAAAATGTCACTTAAGGATAAAACCCACTACGCTCGTGTATATCTGAAAAGTTGTAAGTCCCACGCTGAACGACTCATTGAACTAAACGCACGCATGCTGATTCGGCAACTTCCAGACGGCGAGAAGAATTATAGAATAGACGCAAATGGAAGGATCCAGCCCCGTACCAATCCCGATCCAGTCCCGGAGAACGGTCAATAGGAAACATCCGGTCCAATTCGCGTAGCACATTTAAATGTATGCGGGTGGACTAATGATAATCATGCACTACGTAGCGCTATCATCATCCGTGCTTTAGACTCATATATTATATGTTTAAGCAAAACACATTTACGAAAACCAAGAGGTTATAAACTTAGACGGTTATTCGTGGTACGGCTTCAGTAGGCCGTACATACATCACAATGCTCCTACAGCTTCTGGTGGCGTAGGGATAAAAGACACTTATTGTAACGACAAAAAAATATGACAATTTTGGTCAAGCGAGAGAGGAAGAACGGTCATTAAGTCAAATATTCTTCACCAATCGTTTTAAAAATTGGCAAGATATTGTGTTTTAATCTTATTGACAGTAGTAACCCAGTTTCATATCTTTTATGTAAGAGAAATTTCCAAATGAAAGTCCTTTTCATTATCTAGTCTTTCCACGAAAACGACTTTCGCCGGAAAACAATGCGACTGAAAACAAAATATGGCCACAATGTCAACATTTTTCGGCCGATCATCTTCAAATTTGGCAAGAGAACGTATTTAAGGGTATGTGAAAAATTGCGCTGTTGATCCAGTGAAGTAAGAATGTTTACTATGGATTTGCGGATGATCTTTGGATCTCCTCTTGAGTATATTTTGTTTGAGTCTTTACCTCATGTATTTTTGTATAATTGAAAGAATATGTTTTAGTTTGATTAAAGAATCGTCATTTTAAGAAATGACATCATTATCACCTAGCTATGTTTTGTTGTGTTATTCAGGGCAAGCTCAAAATAACAAATCTACGGAAAAATGTAGTCTGGTATTTTACATGATAGTCCTGGTTGTTTGGGGAGCGTAAATTGCGTAAGGTAGCCAATCGTGTATGACGTACCTTAGCTAAAGGAGACCAAATCTGACCTTTCTGGATTACTAGCGTCCTATTTTAAGAGAGCATCAGACGAGACAAAAAATCATGGATTATTAAAGGGTGGTGGATGAAAACACATTTTTTCTCTTTTTATCACGGTTGGTTGCGACTGGTTTTTATGGTTGATTGGGTTTGGCTTTTGCGCAGTTTACATAAGAAGATCAGTTATATGCCGACGATCAGCGTCCATATCAATGTGCCCAGTTACGTTCATTAAGTCACTGACTGCTTTCCCACATGACTACTATACCATCAATTATGTACTATTCGTCGTTATAACCAGACGACATGTTATGTTCTAACATTCCCACCCGTAGCAATCCCCTATGCAGAGTTATCGTTTGTTCATCACAGAGCGTAGCGGAAACCAATTTACTTGAATAGAGGTTGCACCCGTTGATGATTCATTTGTGGTGAAGTGTTTGTAAGTTATTATTGATATGGTGTTTGATATACCCTATCCCTAGTTGAAAATTTAACATTTTAATGGTTAACAATTAACCTTTCCCCATATGGGATTTTGTACCTGATCTTCATTGAAGGCAATAGCAGTCGATGTAAAACAGCCAAAAGAAAACACATTTCCTTTATGATATTCGGTAAAAGAAATACATTGTGACAAAATAATAAATCGTATTTTAGGACCAGACTCTTTTTGTTTGAAAGTAACACAGGGCGGAAAAAAGAACAGATAACGATAAAAAAATAACGCTCTTTGATAAACAAATACTTATTTTTATGATTATTATTTGTAAGGTATGTAGTGGGATGGCCCCTCCCGACCCTCATATACCAATTGACGGGGGGAATAAATGGGTTGGAGCTTTCAACTCTAACTGAAAAATATTTTGAGCAATACAGCGAATAAAAGCGAATCGTAATCAAATGATTCAATACAAAGAGCGGTACATGTACATGTCATTGGGCTTGTAATAGTTATTCCAATTATTCAGTTGAACCATAGCTTTATGAAAAGCCTATCATTGAATATCAAATATAGGCTCAATGCAAACTCTAAAAGCAACACATATTTATGTGCAATGATTAAGCCTTACATATGGGATATTCAATCAAACAAATATTTAATCAATCAATGATATGTTAATACAGTACATTTCATATCGAATCTATCTATAAATCGGAAGTATTTGAGATATATCACTTTAATGTTATACAGAGTATTATATTTAATTAGCAAATAGATATACCAAAAACTCAATATGTTGATCATACGTAAACATCACCAAACCAGCCATCATTATACAACAATTAATCTCACTCAACTCATTGTTACGTATCAGTTCAGTGGATTTTGATCGTGTTACGATTGGTTTTTGAAGCAGGGATGGTATGACTGCTCATTCATCAGTTTAATGCAATCGTATCTACTCGGCAATCCCCCGTAACAAGTCGGTAGATATACCTCGTAGGCAGTACATGAATACACCAGAAATCCTGGGGTAATTCGCCTTATTTCCGGCGGATAACGCAAAATGCACACAGGCACTAAATATGTATTTAAATACACACAAATTGGTTATATATCACAATTAAATGTTTTTTTACCCTTTACATTAAAGATGATCATATGAACACATCTTTGTTTCATATTTTGTCAATCAGCTCTTTCCGGCATTCCCCGGCTTGTGACGGGGTTGCCGAGTTGATACGATTGGCCCTTCGTTGCTGACCTACTTTCAAAAATGGCTCCCCATTACCTCCGAGGTTATTTTAAGAAATGGCCGAGGTGTTCCGAATGCAGTTTAATGTACACTGTATGTATAGCAGAAGACTACAGAACGACTGTGGTATTTGGGAACATTGCTTGTCAAAGACGAGTTCTCAGTTTGTAACAATTGTTTTCACTTTGTATAACTAAAGAGTACAGTATACACTACATGTATATATGTGTCACTTTGCATTGCATTCAATGTAGAACCGGTACAAATTTTGATTCAGAAACAACAGCGCCTAGAAGAACGAAATATACGTAGTTTGGTACATGTTCTTTTGTTATGTAACTAATATGGCGTGTCCTAAAGCGCGGAAAGTCGAATTAATACAATAAATGTACATGGTAATTCAATTTCGAGTCGCTTCAAACAGACGAAATGGATATAGTGTATAGGCAAAATCAACTCGGATTTTTAGAAATAGTCAACACATGAATTGTCAAAAACCACTGAAATACCAATCACAGACAGATTCTAGTGTAGCCGGAATATTAATAGATGAAAACAATATTTGCCTCATTGTTCACACAGGAGCCTTAGTAGTTTGATGGTGTGAACTACTCTTGACACATCACCACATGATGCCACGTTTTTGCAGCAGACGACATTCAAAGTCACTGTGATAAATAGAGAAATTGCTTGTAACAAGCAATTTCTCCTTCCGCCACGATGGATTTTCGTTTTATTCACATATCACAATAGCAGAACTGAAAATGTCATTCTCATGCTCACAAACCTTTTCTAAAGTCGTCTGCTACAAGTAAACTAAATGTCGTCTGCTTGTGGTAAAGAGTTAACAGTTTTGATATCACGATCTTCTGTTATCATTTGTTGCTGTGTGGTCCATTTCATGCATGTTTCTTGTGGGAATTGATTCTACAGAAAGGCTTCCAGGAATCGGGGGCTTGAATTACTCGATAAAAATGTATATATAAAATTCAAGAAATGCGTATTTTGCTACAAGCAAGTTAGTTTGGCTGCGTAGTACATTTTTACTTAACCCATAATCAAACAATAAAGACATTTGACCAGTTTGTTGCAGACGACTCAGGAAATATTATTGGTAAAAAGAAAATTGCTCTTAATGAGCAATTTCTCCCTTTTGAACAAAGTTTTCTGCCTTATCAGAATTTTCAATTTCATCACATTTTGAAATGTCGTCTGCAAACTCTTTCAATTTTGGACAGTCGAAAATTTGGTAAATGGTTAACAACCAAGGTCGTTACGTTTTCTTTTTACAAGTGAAGGCCCAACCAATATCTCTCGTCACGTTGCATAAACCCATTTTCTTGTTGCTGAAGGGGCTAGGAGTCGAATACCGACTGATTGTATCTATAACGCTTTACCGCACCAATCTTAACGTCAATTCATCTCAACAATTTTGAAATGATAACGGAACAAGACTCACGACTTAGAACATAGATTTAGCCATTTGTCTATTTGTCCTTGTATCAATAAAACTTTAGAGTCGAATAGCAACTGACTGTATCTATAACGTTAAACCACCCCAATCTTACTATGAATTCAATAAAACAACAATGAAATAATAATAAAACACGAATCCCGACTTTAAAACATAAATTCATCCAGTTGTTTATTTGTCCGTGTATCAAAGAAACTAACTGTATCTATAACGTTAAACCACCCAATCTTACCATAAATTCAGTAGGATTATTTTAAAATAATTATTGAAAACGACTATCTACTTACAACATAGACGATTCGTTCAGTTGTTTATTTGTCCTTGTATAAAGGAAAATTGTATTAAAGTGATTTTCTTATTGTTGTTACTCCCTTTAATTGAGTAATTTAAATGTATGCTCGCCTTTTCAAACATTAAGGCTGGTATCTATAAAACATAAGGGTGATATCTCATTTAATATCGAAAGGGGGTTGCAGGCATTTTCTTCTTGTATCGACGTAATGCGTTTTCCATTGGGTAAGTGCTTGTGACACCCCTCATTGGCCGCTTAAACCATAAAATAGCCTAAAAGGTGACTTGAATAACAATAGTTATTGAACATTGAATCATCATTCGATTAGTGGGTGTCGTATATTACATTTCGTGGACCAAGCGACTACATTTACATAGGAAAACCTTTGTTTATAAAAAAAAATCTTATATCGGGTAGGTGGTCTTTATTAAATATGAATTGTGTGATCATTTTAATAAGTGAGTAAATTTAGAATTCTTAACATTTTTTTAATTCAAAACATTTTTTGATAAGTATATTGTCTTTCTATACTCAGATTATTTAATCATTTTAACTCGTATTTCCATAGTTGTTTGAACTTAGATTCAATCAATTAAGTATGTGGTAATGATGAATTTATTAAGCGGAGTAAATAAAGTTTGCCTGATGAATCAATATATAGAAACTGGTTACTTATTCATAATAATGTTGAAGTCAAAGTTGTATAGACGACTTTATTACGTTTTCATCAATTTTAACAATGTACCTAGAAATAAATAGAGACAACTGCACCTATCCTCGCACTCCAGAGTGCCTTTGTAAGTACTGCACATGATTGCTTGCCAGACCATTGATTGATACACAACAAATATCAAGCAATACATACACAATGAATAAATGGTAGTATGCACATCCATTGACGTTGAATGAGACTATGGTTTGAAGACAGAAATAAATAAAATTTCTTTACATTGTTTGTCGCTTGTAAACAAATCGGCCATACCTCAACCATCGAGCAAATATGTCGTTGTAAGACAAAGAGAAGATATCTCCTTCATTTAGATTTATTTAGATTTGATTTATTTATATTATATTTATTTGGTAAAATGATATAACATTACATAGCAATAACATAGTAATGGATATATAAAACATGTATCGTAAATGCAATAATGTTAAAAAACCATGAAAGCCCATTTAAAACCGAGGATAACACGAAGAGGGAAAAGTCATTTTCACTTATTTCCATCAATGTAACTTTATTTCATTTAATTAAATAGGTTTGACATATCGTTTTACAACGTAACACTGATTTGAAATCCCTTGGTTGCTAGGATTTTAGAATGACACAGGAGCGCCGCTCGCCGGCCTGGGTTAGCCAGTTTGTCGAGGATTATTCCTACAATGACCGAGACGATGGGAACTGGTACTACGGCGGGTTTACTGGGGTAAGTTTCAAAATAACGCCATAAAACATGGCGGCGATGGAGTCTTTAAAGAGTTTAAGACCAATCCAAATATAAACACAAGGATACCGTTTTACTAAACGGCTTAATTAAGGAAGGATTTTGCGTTAGTCAAAACTAATAAACATTGATAGTGTCTTTAATGAAAAATCACAATATTGCAATGTGACACATCATTGGAAATGCCTCAGAGAGGCGGTTCCAATGATGTGTTTATTTGCAATATTGCTTGGCTCAATGTTGAAATAAGAGGGAATGCTGTTTTGAAGATATGCACATTCTAAGAATAAAATGTATAGTAAAACCGTACCCGGTTCTATAGGGTTCCTAAAAGAGATAAACCGGTCACTAAACAGGCTAGACGCCGTTTTGACCCTCGTTGCAGTATCGTTTGGCTTGTTAGCATTTGATAAAAGGACTCGTTGGTGGTTGTCATGGCCAAACCTGCCAAAATCACAATTATCCATCACGGATCTTTCCTTGATGGCCGTGTAGAACCGTAAAGTTCCTTACTCACATGGAACTCAGGCTTCATTTACTGATTCGATATGGGTCTATGCCAAATCAATATATCTCAATACATTTCCAGATGAATTTAGGTAATTGTTGATATACCAAATATGTAAATTTGTAGCACAATGTACCTGATAAAATATTGGATTTATGTCGGGGTTTAAACACTAGGATATAATATAGTTTAAAACATAATGCCTTTTGTAATCAGATATTATATGTTTACAAATGGCATTATGTTTTAAACTTGATTAAAATCAATTACATCTTTACATCGTTATAACCCCGTCCCCTTTAAAGGAGCAATTGACTGGTCTATATATGAATCAGTAATAGAGGACTGACTTAAAAGATAAAGGCTTAACTCTTCATTTCGTTTGTTATTTCGAATAGATAAACCTTATGACAAAACGAAGATAATGTTTATAATATATCTATTCACTCTTTGGGAAATGGTTCAAATACGTTACTGAATCTAAGATGGTTTGATGTTGAAAATAATGATGGATATTGTGATTATTGAAATTACATGATTTGACTTTAGAGCATTATATACCTCCTTAGTTAGCCACAGGAAGGTACGGTAATATACCCATAATCCGTTATTTTCAATTTCTTTTCTTCGTCAGATTACATCGGTCTGGGTCAGAGCTATTAGCTTTACAGCAAATAGCTCCTGTCCCGACCGATGAATTCCGTGAACGAACGAAGTAATCTGACGACAGAATAAATATTCAAAATGGCGGATTATGGGTATTTCAGCGTAAGATGCTTTTAGCCATCACAGTGACGCAGAGATAGATTGGTTGCTGATTGTGTCAAAATCTGCGGTTGAGAGACCACATCTGATCATACTGAACCAAAAACAGAAAAAACACTGATTATAATGTTTCTCTTCTATGATCCTCGGTGTAATGTGGTTATCTTTACGGCTGAAAACGCGAATCCAGTTTAGAAAGAAAGTATTAGTTTGAATCAGTAGAGAAGATATATGTGAATATTACCGCAAGTCACTGCACATTAGTCAAAACGTCATTATACCCCAAACGCAACTACAAATGACATGTCACCATGTTATGGTCAGTTTAACGATGTCTCTACCCGCTCGGACAGTGACCTCCCACTCAGGGATAACGCAAACTCAACGGTTGCCAAACGTAAGCCCCAAGGCAAACTAACATACATAACGAATTATTTTGAGAACGGGTTCGGGATACAGTTAAGTAGATTATTTGCGGTAAGGTTTAACCGGACTCCCCGGCTATAGAACGTCAGACGTGCTCTATTCTCATACAAGCCATAGTGTTAGGGGCCCTGTGTACTTTACTAAACAACTAACTTAAATTCGTGCGCAAGTCAAAACCTGAGTCAAAACATTATATATTTGAATATCATACTTAATAAAAGTTCAATACTGTGATGTAACACATTGTTGGAAACGTTTCCAACGAGATACACATCCAATGATGTGTTACGTTGCAATATTGTTTATCTTTATATTGAAAAAGAGAGAACAGATTGTCCTGAACTTACGCAAAGTCTTAGCATAAGATGCTTAGCAAAGCGCTACCAAGGTGGTCAACATTATATTCAATTATCAAATCAAGATAACGTGTATCTCGTACGGACCGTAGCGAACGTTGACCGCGCTTGACTTTTTCTTTATAAATGTTTTCTCATAATAACAGAATTGTGGGTTAATACCAACCGACTATGGTGAAAACAGAAGGTACTGTTCATTACAAATATCACATAAAAAAGGTATTTGCCTATACTAAACAATGACTTTGATTTTTATACTAATTGGAAAGACCAATCAAAAGATGCAATAGGATTATTTTAGACGACAGTCCATTTTCAAACTTGCAAAGAAATACTTTTTTTAAAGAATGAGCAGTACAAAACAAAAAGATATATAAATATCAAACTACGTCAAATCAAGCAATTTTGTCACAATATCTTTTAAGGTGCCTGATGAATTTTGTTCGTCAGTAAATGAGCACATATTAGTGAGAATGGCTGTTAGGTTTCATACGTTCTTTCATATGGAAATGTGTGACTGGTTCAAATCAAGAGCACTGACACCCTACACAAATAAGAAGAACAAATTGCATAATTGTTATAACATTTGGTAGAAATCATTGTGTCAAACAATTAAAAACACTCGTTTAGGAATAAATTATCTTGTTGAAACAGTGGTTTTCGGTGTTTCCTGTAAAATATGCGTCAAAACAAGGCACATGTAATATGGGATAAAAGATTCAGTCATAACCCTTATACAGTGTAGTGCTGGAACCGACTTAATGCTTATGTAAACAGGTAGAATCCAGGCCAACCGCCAAGTAAATTGGCGGCTGGCCTGTGATCTAACCTGTTTGCTACTCTGGGTATATTTCCTCAACGAAATTAAGCATATATGTTAAAGGTCTTAGAAATCAGACGGCACATAAACCTTTTTTGGGGGAAATTACCCAGCATTTTTATGGTTAGATCGAAACAGCACCTATAAACGCACAGATCTTTTCCCGTACTTTAATTCGACACACCACCTCCCATTTCCCCGGGGACTAATACCGACTAGTGATACGGTCATAATCCCATTATGTTTACATTAGGCACATTCAATAAGGATGAAATAAAAACTAAAGATGACAACGATATGAAAATATTAGTCGTGTTTTAGTCTACGCCCATCCCGTATTCATGACTTCACGGTTCCTTTAGGCGGTGTGATGTATATCATTTGCATATTGAATATCACGTTTTGGGCGACACGTCAGCTTTATTAAGAAAACGTGGTTGTATAACCGACATAATTAAAAGAAGGAAGAAATCGTTTTTTGTCTGCTCTACAGCAACAATTCTTATGAGTACGTCAGAAAAAATGCTCTTGAAACCATGTGCCTAAGTATGACGCTAAGCATGGCTCATCAGGCATACACATACACAACCAATGCAAATAGTTCATTGTGGGGACTTAGAGACGCTGGCGTTGCATCCTTTTCGAAGGAAATGAACGATTATCACAACTCCAGACATATGTAATACATTGTGGTATGATGGGCCGGAGGCCTTTATATATAAAAGACTTGTAAATTGAATTTTTTTATAGCAAGTACCTGAGTTACCGGCATATTGTACAGGACAACATAAAGAACCGAATTATCGAAGAGGAACGCACACAAGATAAACGTACATTACAATTATTTCAGTGCATTTGCTCTTAGTTCACTCGAATGCAGTAGGACTTTTATAACTATTCATATTTTAAGGAATATTTTTCTTCTTCTTTTTGCCTTGTACACTTTTCCAGCTCTCAGTTTCCCTAACACAAACATGGGAATTGCATCTTGTACGCAAGATCACACGATCGTTATTTGATTGTGATACCATCGTTTTCATAGACTTTTCAGCTACATTGTTTATCTCGAGCAAGCTTTTCAAGTCGTAACGCAATCCGTTACACATAGCGCCATGCAAACTCCGAGCAGGATTACTTCCCTTTGCTTCTCTGTAGTAATGGAAAGGGAGATCACTGCGTAGGTGAATGAGTGCAATGACGGGATGTCATTAGTACCAGCATTTGTTTGCAACTGTATTGGTTATCGTCTTTAGTCACGTAACGATTTGTCTGATAGTTTCGATATTTACCTCTTTGTTTGTAGGGATATGTACACCATGGAATAGCCCGCAATGTCAATCCCTTATCGATGAGGAAGATTCGATTACTGCAGAATGTGAGACGACAGGGGTGTCCTGTCCAGCTACTGTAACAAACGGCAAGTTTTGTTTGTTTGATTTGTTTAACATCGATAGTGAAGGAAGTTTGAAAAAGCCTATAAAAGTCACTCTCGATGACTGCTTCCTGGATACCGTTGACTTATCACCCATCACTCCATATCAACAATACGGCATCTCCTGATAGAGATCACCGCCAGCCTAGAAGAGGGATACGTGATATTATTCGCTATACTATTTAAAGAAAAAAGTGGTTAAACGTCTAGTGGATTCTTTGATACCTTGGTACATCAGCAAACATATAGTTTACGTATGTAGGACTCAAAGTGAAACCGTAATAAGTTGAAATTGGTATGTGCCTCAATGTAGATAATTACTATTCAATCGTTGATGGTGAACATTTTTTTGTAATTGGGAGATTTGTCACATTTCTTTTTGATTTGTCGCAACTTGCTGCCATTGCATTGGAAAAGAGTTAAATGTCGATCTAAGTTAAGGCCCTGTTGGATTTTATAATATGAAGTATCTAGGCTAACTAACACCCGTAAAGTTCGTTGTTTAATCTGCATGTAGTCCCTAACATTGCTTGTCAGATATATACATAGACGTCCTTTATCCGCAATGGGACACATGTAATATTACTGGAAATTGTGATGGTGCTATGCTTTGTCGTATTGAAACGGAAAAAGGACGGTAAGATATCGAGATAATCAGAATAAACTAACAAAACGTGATGCTCGTCCAATGTCCAACCAGAACGCTTAACCCCATTTTTCTCCAGGTGTCATACAGAAGCAGATCAGGCTGCCGGATTCGGAAGTTCCTGCCCAAAAGACGACATACGTCTGTGTGGATTACGACATGCCGATCGTCGACACGTATCACATGGTCGCTACGTCACCAATCATTCATAATGATCACGTGGTTCATCACATGGTGCTCTTCGGCTGTAACAAAGACGAAGGTAATATATGATATAGTTCTGTCTACTGATAGGCCAGTATGTGACGGAGATACAAGCTCATCCTAAATCTATTTGGTTGATATTTGATCAAATCGAATAGAATAATGTGCGCGTAGAATCCGGATCAAAGAGTTAGGAGCAAAGTCCAACAGAAAACTCAGAAATGTTGCATTAATTACCTTGCTTACTCATCATTACTGCAACAGTTAACACTGATAGATGGGATTGTTTTCCTTCCTCTCTACCGAGTCAGTACGAACTTGGTAGAAATTTGACACAGTGTAAAAGAATCCAAACATGTCCAACGTAAAAATATATTTCGGCGATTGGTGTCGATGTTGCCACCCAAATTTTCCGGAATTTCGAAAGGGGTCAAATTGCACACTATTTGGTAATCGGACGTCTAGGAATGATATCACATTCAGGCAGGACCAAGCAATAGTGCAGCTTGGTAACTTCGAATTTTCAGATTGTACATTGTTTTATTAATACCACCAATAACTTTTAAGTTATAAAGTTTGCATCTTAGACACAGCTATTCGAAAATTTAAATCTATCAAAATGAAAGAGATTCGATATTTATTTTTATTTTTATTTCTTGTAAATAATTACTCAGACAGTGTGCATTTCCATATAGGAGACTATTCCCGCGATGCAGGGGAGCCATATTTATGCGGTATGACACCCAGTGAATATTGCCAAGATCTCATCAGCGTTTGGGCATTTGGGATGGTAGATGATTGTTTCCATGACAACAGCGGGGTCAAGGTCGGACGTGGTGGATACAAACGTGTCGCTTTACAGGTACGTTAATTTAACATAGAAATGTGCAATGGATACACGCGTGTATTGCTATTGGCACCCCATCAATACAGTGCAGCAACACATATTGTATACTCGGGGGAATCTGTATGCAACAAAATCGTTTGATAAAGGTTATTTTGTTATTCATCTAATACGGAAACATCCGAAATGTCGCACGAAAGTTATTTCGTCTCAAGTTAAGCTGCTACCAATGCGTTAAGACACAAACTGACTTGAGTGCAAAATTCAAGATTAACTAACCTCAAACTTTATTAAAAAGATTCTCCTATGGATATGAAACATGGGAACATAACATTCCATGTTTGTAGGTACGTTTTGGCATAAATAACATAATATTTATAATTATATTTGCGAGTCTTTGCACAGTTCCTTAGCTTTACTTAAACGAAATGTTGCAGGACATTTACACATAAACTGTAACACCACATTTTCGACTGTCCCAAATTGAAAGGGTTTGCAGACGACATTTCAAATTGGGATGAAATTGAAAAAGCATCCTCTGGTATGACTGAAAACATAGTGGAAAAAGGAGAAATTGCTCGTCAGGAGCAATTGCTCCTTTTCCCTAAATGTTTTACAGAGTCGTCTGCAACAAAGTTGTCAAATGTCGTGATTGTTTGTTAAAGGATTAAAACAGTACAACGGACACCTAAGTTAACTTCAATGGTTCACGAGAGGTGGTTTCATGGCTGATTATTAAAATGCAGATTATTCTACGAATCTTTACAGGCCTTTATGGACAGTAAGCCTTTGGTTCTTCTTAGATACCTGATACACTTCAACTGAAACAATCTCGAAGGAATGTCTACAATCAAACTAGACAAACAAAATATCTCTCGAATTGAGTACAGTGTGTAACGCCTTTTCCCCCGCAGGTACATTGGAATAACCCTTTTAACGTGACCACCTACAAAGACCAGTCCGGGATGTCGATGTACCTGACCAAGAAGTTGCGTGAGTATGACGCTGCGGTGTGGCTGGTGGGTTCGGTATACCTCGACATTCCTCCTGGTGAAGAGTCCCACGTGACACAGGCACTATGTGCGGCGGAATGCACACGGAAGTACATGTCAGGCGAGAGCCTTTACATTACGGGAGTGTTGAACCACATGCACTATTTAGGTGAGTTGGCCTTTTGGGTTTAAATGTGCTTTTTTGTAAAAGAGACAATTTGAAAGTCAAAGTAAAATATTGAAAGAATACAGTTTGTGTAGTGTTAAATGATAAACAGTTTTAAATAGTTATTGAAAGCATACATAATTCAAGAAGCAGCAATTCATCCAAGTATGTATAGTGTACATGCGGTTTATCTCAAAAGAGATTTTTCGCTTTTGTATTACAAGACATGCTAATTTACTGAATTCACACTTTAAATAGTTAAAAATGATCGTATTTTGATTGGAATGACTATTCTTCAGTCCGTATCATAAAAGAAAAGCTGCTGTGTTGTTTTAAATAAGCATACTAGTATCATTAACTTATTAATTTCCACACATCTGTGAGCAAGCTCCTAAAACGGACAATCCATCCATGTGTAATTGTATTTCTTTGTGTTTTAAGACTGCTTTTAAGTTCTTTTCTTACCTCTATTGTCTACAGTCTTTCCTCTGACCTTACATTGGGTATGTTTTCCTGATAAATAGAACATGCTTGATGGTAAGATGGGACTTTTGTGCGGTTTAAAACTTCATTGAAGTTACATGATCATAATTGCTACTACCTTTTATGTCACTTCTTCTCATCTTTACCACAATAATTTGACACCGATTGCTTTCCAACGAGAAAATATTGAATACAAAGCAAGAAAATACAACTGCGTTTCTTTAATAAAAACTAGACGAAAGTGTAGGATATGCATGACAATGAAGCAATCAATTAGAATGGAAGGTGTCAACAAGCCCCTTCAACGAAAACACTTCGAATTTGATGACTTATGATCAATTTCTTTTCTAATCTTAATGCACGATGCTTGAATGAGTGAATACTTTCATATTCCAGGTAGATCAATCAAGTTAGAAGTGGTGCGAAACGGAACAAAGACTGTTCTAGCCGAAGATAAGCTTTATGATTACGACAACCCTAATCCTCACAGGTAGATCTGATACAACATAAATTGTCCCGCAGTATTTCGGTTGGTCAGATGCAAACGAAGTTTGCAATGGTGCCCAAATGACACCCTTGCAAACATGTGAGCAGCTATATTTCCGCAATGATTTCAAACCACACTCACACTTCATATTTATAGTCAAGGCTTGTCACGAATTTTGGAAATCAAGTTTTTTAACTAAGCAGCAATGAATCGCTGTTTTGCTGTAAAAAGACTGAAGACTCCAATTTGATTCATTATACTAAAAGCTAGCAAAAGTTGATTTAGAATTTTAGTCATTCATGAAAAGCACCTTACTAAATGAATCCATATGACAAAGGTCATTTTTATGATTACTTTAATAAGGAAACACTGATCTGTTTGTATCTTGACCGATTGCTCTACATATTACTAATACTATTACTACTTCTGTACAGCAAACATAATTATACGAAACAATCCAGACGTATTGAATAAGTCCTCATTATCGAACGAGGCTAATGACTCAAAGGTTTGGAACCTCTCGATTGATTCAGATGTTTGTTTAAGTAAGTTTTCTGACAGATCATCGGTTCGGATTGACATATTCCTTACTGGCAGTTAGACTTTAGGTTTTTCTCGACTGAATATGGTCCAGTATTGGGAGAAACTGAACCTTTTTTTAAAGATTGTTAAAGGTCATATGTACAGGCTGGGTTTATTTCATAATATCAAAATATGAAGTAAAAGAATCACATTGAAATTATTTGCAACATTTTAGCATAACGCATTACGTCATAAATCACCGTCATAGCGCACCGATTAATAAAAGTTCGTATGACTTACTTCCCTTTGCTGTGACGTCACTCGTGATCCACTGAATGTGCCATGTAAAGGGCGTGAAGAGCGATCGCTGGTTAGAATATGTTTTTTTCTTCAAACCAACGATCCTAAAGTCATTGTTTGGATTGACAGCGCATTTTCTTTATTGAATATGATTCATTTTATAAGAATATCAATTTGAAAAAAAGATAAATTAATAACTTAACCCGTAAATTTGCATGGATTTGTCATTCCATAAACCTGTTCATATGAAAGGAACGGCTTGAAAATGGGACGATTTTCCTCGAAATAGCAATCCTTAAGTCAATGTTTGGATTGACAGTGCATTTTCTTTATTGAATATGTTTGATATTATAAGAATATTCTTCTGAAAAAAGAGTAAATGACGTAACGCGTAAATTTGAAAGGATTCGTAAATGTTTTCATAAGTAAGAATCGGCTTGAAATTTTGACGATATTTGTGAAAACAGCTATTTTTATCAATATTTGTTGAAAAAAAAACACGAGTAGTTTTTCGTCAATGATTGTGTATTAGCATTAGGGTTTAATTGAGTAGTAAGCAAATGCAGAGATCTGAATTGTCTTAAAACCGTACATCTTATAACTATTAACTGTCAAATTCACCCTGCATTGTCTTATCAATACATGAAATGAAACGGGAGAAGATCATAAATTGCGAACAAACAAACCGTATTATAACCCAACTTACTTGTGATACGAAGGTTATCCTTTAAGTCACATGTTCACTACACATCAACTTACTTGTGATACGAAGATTATCCTTTAACTCACATTTTTACCACACATCCCATTTTCAAAACTAAACACTGGCACATTCAAGAGTATTTGTTAAAATCATCCAGCAACTTTCCAGTAACTCCACCCCCAGTAAGAGGTCTATGATTTCGAAATTGATGTCGTCGTTCTAGACCAACTGTTTTGACTTAAGAATTGTTCTTCATATTTACTTTACATTTATGTTCGTTTTCTCTCGTGTTAGTAGCCTTGACATATTGAGCATTTAATTTTCGGACAGGTTTAATAATTAACCGCTAAAACATAAAAATCGTCATAGTTTATTTTACTAACAACCTTAAATAAACATACATGTATTTGAATTTATTTTTTTTGATTTTGGAATTTAAATATAAATTTGACGAATCTTGATTTTGATGTTAAACGTTTTTGTTGTTGAAAACATAGAGTTAATACCGTTTTAGTGAATACTGATTATCATATACTTATTGAAGTGTCAAACTATTCTAATAGAAAAGATAACATGTTCACTTCTTTGAATATCATAACGACAAAGTATCAGACGTAAGTCACATTGAGAGATAAATATGTCCTGACACCTTATCAATCCAAACATCCTGTGAGAGTTTGGTCTTAATTGGTTATAGCTTAACAATGGATTTTTTAGATAAATTTAATTGCCGCGCATTGAAAGTGTGAGATTTGCCGCTTGTTATTTCATGTCTGGAATAGCAGAACGTGTCAGACCTGTTAATTAACAACAGAGATATTTAAGAGATTAACGCCAGAGGCCATCTTTCGCCTAAACAATAAAAGACTTGAGACTTGAAATATACTGTGCAAATGTGGCAGATTGGTGTTAATTTGCACCACGACCCTTAATCCTTGTAATGTCCGATGTTTGTTGATTGACCCTTTGTATGTGCGGTAAACTGACAATAAGCAATTAAACTGTAAACAAAGAGATTATTTTCAAATGTGTTAATTATATATTTAGTGATCTTATTACTAAATTATCAATATAAATTTGTAATAATCATGTTTGAACACCTGCATTTCAGTGTGACATACGTCATTTAAACCAATATTACCAATGGCAAAAAAATGAGGTGTGTGATTTAAATAATTACGAAAAGCAGACGCTTAAGTTAACATCGAACCCATTATCATTTGCGTCGATGAGTTCAGAGACAGTTTGCGGATATCAAATATTCATTATTTTGAATTTTCATTCAAAGACAACGGCAGATAAAAGAAACTTGCTTGTTTTAATCGGTTTGTTATCATAGCAATCAACATACATTTTTCATTTTTGTCTCATTTATGTACAATGGCAACGTCTCTACGATTATGTTAAAACATAAAACAAGTTTTGCAAATAAGACCAAGATGCATTTAAGCGTTTAAAACCCAAAGACATGGCAACACAATAATTTATGATGTTGGATGAAATCAACACATTCATGCAACCGTTTGAATTCTTAGGTAATATAATCGTAAAGCAGCCTAATTAAGTATTCCTAACTAAGTATGTAGCAAAGTTAATCTGTTCCAAACAAAACTAGCATAGCGAGTAAGAGAGTCATTCGAGGAAATTAACTTTCAAAAAAGGTGTAATCAACGTGATTTATCCTTTTCTTGAATTTATCTACATTTACACAGTGCAAACTCTATATAAAGATCTAGCAAGACTATACGAGGCTCAAACACCCCAAACTAAAAGTCAGAAATTGTTTTAATCGCGAACATCAGTTCACCACAACGTTAATTTTGAAAAATATTCCTTTACCTGAGATCATGTGGGAAACAGCGTAACAAAAGGACTTCAGGCTTAAATTATCAGTAGCAACTTGGTACATTGGGTAATAAAAAAACGACTTTTGATAGATATTTGGAGTCATTCCGAAATACGCTGTACACATTCGCGCGTCACACCAATGTCTTGACACATGGTTGTATGCTTTATCGCTTGATTGGTGTTTGAAAGTGAGATTAGCTTTGTCTGGTTTGCATTGACAGTCTTGAAACCAAAACATCAAGGTAAAGTGAACGTTGTCGGTGTGTTTCAAATAAGGGAAATATAACAGTTACTCAATAAGTAGAATGAATTTGAAGCGTCTTCACCTGTATAAATAACTTTGAATTGAGTCCGATCATTTAAAGATCAATAAAATCAATTCTCTGGAAACGCCTAACAATGCGTAAACTTGCCGTCTTCGAAGTGAAAGTAACACAGCCTACTGTTCTTGTTTGGGGAATATATCTTTTGCTTATTTGTAAAGACGGTCCAGTTTACTTATCGAAACTTTTTGCAGCTTTGATGTTCGTCGGAAAACGGGCGAAATTCGCATTTCTGCGACCAAAAGCAGAATAACACCAGAAGGCCTATCAAAATACCATATTCAATATCCAATTTACGTTTCCCAAAACACAATTCAACACTTAAAATGTCCGAAATTTGTAGAAAAACACCGTCGTTACTGAGAACTAGATTCTTCTTACTGATAGTTCATATGACTTTGAATCACAAATGACGTCACAACAAGGGAGATAAGTCATTCACAAAAATCGATAAAGGTGAATTTAAGTAGTCAAAAACAACCTTTTTCGCTTCTGTATGAGAAAAAAATCATTACCTCTGTTATAACGAAACCATACCCTTATTCAAAAACCATAATTAAAGAAAATTTTGTTTATCGGGAAATATGACCTATCATGGAAAACAAATGAAACAAAACGCGTTCGTTAATAATCGTCCCTTAATGAACTAAAATATGTAAAAAAAAACCCTTTGAAATAAAGAAGAATGATCTCTAACCACTTTATCTAACGTAACCATTCCAATTTCCTTTTAAGATTTCCAGAACCATATGAAATTTTACCGGGAGACGAGATCCTAACCACCTGTGAGTACAACTCAATGTCAACCAACGTCACCACACACTGGGGAAACGCTACGGATGATGAGATGTGTTTCGCATTCGTCTGGTACTACCCACAACAAAGTCTTCGTCAACCCATGTGTACCTCCTTTAAAACGTTACCCAAATGTTACGTGGAGGATGGTATCCCATACAAGGGATGTAACTACGTCGATATATTCAGGGGAGTTAATATACAATGGCTACATACCGCATACAAAGACCTTGTTAAGAATTGCGATGAAGAACAGTGTCTGAAAACGTGTGTACCTGTTATACAGAAATTGAAGTTATTACCTTGTTTACGCGGTGATATATACGAGTTTATTATAGATCAACTTAAATACGGTTTAGTTACGAAATTCCACAAGTTGTATACCTCGTGTGATAAAATCATAAAAACAACACCATCGTCAAATGGTACTAATTCCGGGTTTTCAAGAACACATCTATCCATGTACTTCATGTTGCTTTTAATTCATTCACAACTTGTTATCTTGTATCTTGCATAATATAAAATGTGAAGGTGCTTATTTCTATCTATCAATAATAGATATGCATACATAGGTCACTTGATTCAAACAGAGAAGGCGGACTTTTTATCGCTCTGTGAGCAACCTGGACTAATTTGAGTTTATGGATAATATTCATCAACAGAAACATTTGTGAAGCAGGAAAAGTGTATGTAAAACTGTTTGTGTCACTTTAATGGGTGGAAGAAGAATTGACAAAAAGCGAAAAAAGAGTAGTGAATGCGACACTGTGACATCGCACAAACACAAACAATGTTAATATTGCGGTTCGTGCTCAGATTTAGACATAAGTAACGTGTGGAGTGAAACAAATAGTGTTTTGTACGGAGATACAGACGTTACTGAGTCCGTAATCAACACAGAAACAGAACTTAGCCACGGTGATACAGCCGAACAAGGCCAGTGTGGGTTAAAATCAAGATCAGACTTGGATTCAAACTTAGATTCAAACTTGGATTCAAACATGGCGTCGAATATGGGTCGTCATAACAGCTTACCCAAAACGTCTGAGCTAAGTGACTCTCAGAAACTGACACATTTGATTCACTCCAAAAATCCCAAGATCGTTTACGTAAGATGCTGAAGAGCAAAATAGAAACATTGAGAAACGAACTCAAACATGACATTGACTCAGAAAAAAAAACATTGAACGATGATTTTTCGATCGCAATAGGCAAGGAACCTTCGCGCATTGATGAAGTATAGACAACTGTTCAGTATTTGAAGTCACGCATCGATGATATCGAAACCAACCGAGCCATGCCTTTGGGTACACACATTTAGACAGATAACGGTACAATTAGCGACCCATGCGCTGATGGTCAATATCAAGGTCAACAGTTCTCACGTCCTCGGAATTCGGATGACTCGGTCATCTCCGTAATTGCTAGTGGCGTTCATTCAGACCCGGGGGGGATTTAATGCAGATCATCATCGATACACTTGATAACGACGTCTCTACAAACGTTGTTATTGCAAAAGCAATCGCGAATCGAGGGAAAACCTGGCCCTATTACGTTTCGAAACGCCAAGGAAAAGATTCTGGTACTGAGAAATAAAATGTCACTTAAGGATAAAACCCACTACGCTCGTGTATATCTGAAAAGTTGTAAGTCCCACGCTGAACGACTCATTGAACTAAACGCACGCATGCTGATTCGGCAACTTCCAGACGGCGAGAAGAATTATAGAATAGACGCAAATGGAAGGATCCAGCCCCGTACCAATCCCGATCCAGTCCCGGAGAACGGTCAATAGGAAACATCCGGTCCAATTCGCGTAGCACATTTAAATGTATGCGGGTGGACTAATGATAATCATGCACTACGTAGCGCTATCATCATCCGTGCTTTAGACTCATATATTATATGTTTAAGCAAAACACATTTACGAAAACCAAGAGGTTATAAACTTAGACGGTTATTCGTGGTACGGCTTCAGTAGGCCGTACATACATCACAATGCTCCTACAGCTTCTGGTGGCGTAGGGATAAAAGACACTTATTGTAACGACAAAAAAATATGACAATTTTGGTCAAGCGAGAGAGGAAGAACGGTCATTAAGTCAAATATTCTTCACCAATCGTTTTAAAAATTGGCAAGATATTGTGTTTTAATCTTATTGACAGTAGTAACCCAGTTTCATATCTTTTATGTAAGAGAAATTTCCAAATGAAAGTCCTTTTCATTATCTAGTCTTTCCACGAAAACGACTTTCGCCGGAAAACAATGCGACTGAAAACAAAATATGGCCACAATGTCAACATTTTTCGGCCGATCATCTTCAAATTTGGCAAGAGAACGTATTTAAGGGTATGTGAAAAATTGCGCTGTTGATCCAGTGAAGTAAGAATGTTTACTATGGATTTGCGGATGATCTTTGGATCTCCTCTTGAGTATATTTTGTTTGAGTCTTTACCTCATGTATTTTTGTATAATTGAAAGAATATGTTTTAGTTTGATTAAAGAATCGTCATTTTAAGAAATGACATCATTATCACCTAGCTATGTTTTGTTGTGTTATTCAGGGCAAGCTCAAAATAACAAATCTACGGAAAAATGTAGTCTGGTATTTTACATGATAGTCCTGGTTGTTTGGGGAGCGTAAATTGCGTAAGGTAGCCAATCGTGTATGACGTACCTTAGCTAAAGGAGACCAAATCTGACCTTTCTGGATTACTAGCGTCCTATTTTAAGAGAGCATCAGACGAGACAAAAAATCATGGATTATTAAAGGGTGGTGGATGAAAACACATTTTTTCTCTTTTTATCACGGTTGGTTGCGACTGGTTTTTATGGTTGATTGGGTTTGGCTTTTGCGCAGTTTACATAAGAAGATCAGTTATATGCCGACGATCAGCGTCCATATCAATGTGCCCAGTTACGTTCATTAAGTCACTGACTGCTTTCCCACATGACTACTATACCATCAATTATGTACTATTCGTCGTTATAACCAGACGACATGTTATGTTCTAACATTCCCACCCGTAGCAATCCCCTATGCAGAGTTATCGTTTGTTCATCACAGAGCGTAGCGGAAACCAATTTACTTGAATAGAGGTTGCACCCGTTGATGATTCATTTGTGGTGAAGTGTTTGTAAGTTATTATTGATATGGTGTTTGATATACCCTATCCCTAGTTGAAAATTTAACATTTTAATGGTTAACAATTAACCTTTCCCCATATGGGATTTTGTACCTGATCTTCATTGAAGGCAATAGCAGTCGATGTAAAACAGCCAAAAGAAAACACATTTCCTTTATGATATTCGGTAAAAGAAATACATTGTGACAAAATAATAAATCGTATTTTAGGACCAGACTCTTTTTGTTTGAAAGTAACACAGGGCGGAAAAAAGAACAGATAACGATAAAAAAATAACGCTCTTTGATAAACAAATACTTATTTTTATGATTATTATTTGTAAGGTATGTAGTGGGATGGCCCCTCCCGACCCTCATATACCAATTGACGGGGGGAATAAATGGGTTGGAGCTTTCAACTCTAACTGAAAAATATTTTGAGCAATACAGCGAATAAAAGCGAATCGTAATCAAATGATTCAATACAAAGAGCGGTACATGTACATGTCATTGGGCTTGTAATAGTTATTCCAATTATTCAGTTGAACCATAGCTTTATGAAAAGCCTATCATTGAATATCAAATATAGGCTCAATGCAAACTCTAAAAGCAACACATATTTATGTGCAATGATTAAGCCTTACATATGGGATATTCAATCAAACAAATATTTAATCAATCAATGATATGTTAATACAGTACATTTCATATCGAATCTATCTATAAATCGGAAGTATTTGAGATATATCACTTTAATGTTATACAGAGTATTATATTTAATTAGCAAATAGATATACCAAAAACTCAATATGTTGATCATACGTAAACATCACCAAACCAGCCATCATTATACAACAATTAATCTCACTCAACTCATTGTTACGTATCAGTTCAGTGGATTTTGATCGTGTTACGATTGGTTTTTGAAGCAGGGATGGTATGACTGCTCATTCATCAGTTTAATGCAATCGTATCTACTCGGCAATCCCCCGTAACAAGTCGGTAGATATACCTCGTAGGCAGTACATGAATACACCAGAAATCCTGGGGTAATTCGCCTTATTTCCGGCGGATAACGCAAAATGCACACAGGCACTAAATATGTATTTAAATACACACAAATTGGTTATATATCACAATTAAATGTTTTTTTACCCTTTACATTAAAGATGATCATATGAACACATCTTTGTTTCATATTTTGTCAATCAGCTCTTTCCGGCATTCCCCGGCTTGTGACGGGGACTGCCGAGTTGATATGATTGGCCCTTCGTTGCTGACCTACTTTCAAAAATGGCTCCCCATTACCTCCGAGGTTATTTTAAGAAATGGCCGAGGTGTTCCGAATGCAGTTTAATGTACACTGTATGTATAGCAGAAGACTACAGAACGACTGTGGTATTTGGGAACATTGCTTGTCAAAGACGAGTTCTCAGTTTGTAACAATTGTTTTCACTTTGTATAACTAAAGAGTACAGTATACACTACATGTATATATGTGTCACTTTGCATTGCATTCAATGTAGAACCGGTACAAATTTTGATTCAGAAACAACAGCGCCTAGAAGAACGAAATATACGTAGTTTGGTACATGTTCTTTTGTTATGTAACTAATATGGCGTGTCCTAAAGCGCGGAAAGTCGAATTAATACAATAAATGTACATGGTAATTCAATTTCGAGTCGCTTCAAACAGACGAAATGGATATAGTGTATAGGCAAAATCAACTCGGATTTTTAGAAATAGTCAACACATGAATTGTCAAAAACCACTGAAATACCAATCACAGACAGATTCTAGTGTAGCCGGAATATTAATAGATGAAAACAATATTTGCCTCATTGTTCACACAGGAGCCTTAGTAGTTTGATGGTGTGAACTACTCTTGACACATCACCACATGATGCCACGTTTTTGCAGCAGACGACATTCAAAGTCACTGTGATAAATAGAGAAATTGCTTGTAACAAGCAATTTCTCCTTCCGCCACGATGGATTTTCGTTTTATTCACATATCACAATAGCAGAACTGAAAATGTCATTCTCATGCTCACAAACCTTTTCTAAAGTCGTCTGCTACAAGTAAACTAAATGTCGTCTGCTTGTGGTAAAGAGTTAACAGTTTTGATATCACGATCTTCTGTTATCATTTGTTGCTGTGTGGTCCATTTCATGCATGTTTCTTGTGGGAATTGATTCTACAGAAAGGCTTCCAGGAATCGGGGGCTTGAATTACTCGATAAAAATGTATATATAAAATTCAAGAAATGCGTATTTTGCTACAAGCAAGTTAGTTTGGCTGCGTAGTACATTTTTACTTAACCCATAATCAAACAATAAAGACATTTGACCAGTTTGTTGCAGACGACTCAGGAAATATTATTGGTAAAAAGAAAATTGCTCTTAATGAGCAATTTCTCCCTTTTGAACAAAGTTTTCTGCCTTATCAGAATTTTCAATTTCATCACATTTTGAAATGTCGTCTGCAAACTCTTTCAATTTTGGACAGTCGAAAATTTGGTAAATGGTTAACAACCAAGGTCGTTACGTTTTCTTTTTACAAGTGAAGGCCCAACCAATATCTCTCGTCACGTTGCATAAACCCATTTTCTTGTTGCTGAAGGGGCTAGGAGTCGAATACCGACTGATTGTATCTATAACGCTTTACCGCACCAATCTTAACGTCAATTCATCTCAACAATTTTGAAATGATAACGGAACAAGACTCACGACTTAGAACATAGATTTAGCCATTTGTCTATTTGTCCTTGTATCAATAAAACTTTAGAGTCGAATAGCAACTGACTGTATCTATAACGTTAAACCACCCCAATCTTACTATGAATTCAATAAAACAACAATGAAATAATAATAAAACACGAATCCCGACTTTAAAACATAAATTCATCCAGTTGTTTATTTGTCCGTGTATCAAAGAAACTAACTGTATCTATAACGTTAAACCACCCAATCTTACCATAAATTCAGTAGGATTATTTTAAAATAATTATTGAAAACGACTATCTACTTACAACATAGACGATTCGTTCAGTTGTTTATTTGTCCTTGTATAAAGGAAAATTGTATTAAAGTGATTTTCTTATTGTTGTTACTCCCTTTAATTGAGTAATTTAAATGTATGCTCGCCTTTTCAAACATTAAGGCTGGTATCTATAAAACATAAGGGTGATATCTCATTTAATATCGAAAGGGGGTTGCAGGCATTTTCTTCTTGTATCGACGTAATGCGTTTTCCATTGGGTAAGTGCTTGTGACACCCCTCATTGGCCGCTTAAACCATAAAATAGCCTAAAAGGTGACTTGAATAACAATAGTTATTGAACATTGAATCATCATTCGATTAGTGGGTGTCGTATATTACATTTCGTGGACCAAGCGACTACATTTACATAGGAAAACCTTTGTTTATAAAAAAAAATCTTATATCGGGTAGGTGGTCTTTATTAAATATGAATTGTGTGATCATTTTAATAAGTGAGTAAATTTAGAATTCTTAACATTTTTTTAATTCAAAACATTTTTTGATAAGTATATTGTCTTTCTATACTCAGATTATTTAATCATTTTAACTCGTATTTCCATAGTTGTTTGAACTTAGATTCAATCAATTAAGTATGTGGTAATGATGAATTTATTAAGCGGAGTAAATAAAGTTTGCCTGATGAATCAATATATAGAAACTGGTTACTTATTCATAATAATGTTGAAGTCAAAGTTGTATAGACGACTTTATTACGTTTTCATCAATTTTAACAATGTACCTAGAAATAAATAGAGACAACTGCACCTATCCTCGCACTCCAGAGTGCCTTTGTAAGTACTGCACATGATTGCTTGCCAGACCATTGATTGATACACAACAAATATCAAGCAATACATACACAATGAATAAATGGTAGTATGCACATCCATTGACGTTGAATGAGACTATGGTTTGAAGACAGAAATAAATAAAATTTCTTTACATTGTTTGTCGCTTGTAAACAAATCGGCCATACCTCAACCATCGAGCAAATATGTCGTTGTAAGACAAAGAGAAGATATCTCCTTCATTTAGATTTATTTAGATTTGATTTATTTATATTATATTTATTTGGTAAAATGATATAACATTACATAGCAATAACATAGTAATGGATATATAAAACATGTATCGTAAATGCAATAATGTTAAAAAACCATGAAAGCCCATTTAAAACCGAGGATAACACGAAGAGGGAAAAGTCATTTTCACTTATTTCCATCAATGTAACTTTATTTCATTTAATTAAATAGGTTTGACATATCGTTTTACAACGTAACACTGATTTGAAATCCCTTGGTTGCTAGGATTTTAGAATGACACAGGAGCGCCGCTCGCCGGCCTGGGTTAGCCAGTTTGTCGAGGATTATTCCTACAATGACCGAGACGATGGGAACTGGTACTACGGCGGGTTTACTGGGGTAAGTTTCAAAATAACGCCATAAAACATGGCGGCGATGGAGTCTTTAAAGAGTTTAAGACCAATCCAAATATAAACACAAGGATACCGTTTTACTAAACGGCTTAATTAAGGAAGGATTTTGCGTTAGTCAAAACTAATAAACATTGATAGTGTCTTTAATGAAAAATCACAATATTGCAATGTGACACATCATTGGAAATGCCTCAGAGAGGCGGTTCCAATGATGTGTTTATTTGCAATATTGCTTGGCTCAATGTTGAAATAAGAGGGAATGCTGTTTTGAAGATATGCACATTCTAAGAATAAAATGTATAGTAAAACCGTACCCGGTTCTATAGGGTTCCTAAAAGAGATAAACCGGTCACTAAACAGGCTAGACGCCGTTTTGACCCTCGTTGCAGTATCGTTTGGCTTGTTAGCATTTGATAAAAGGACTCGTTGGTGGTTGTCATGGCCAAACCTGCCAAAATCACAATTATCCATCACGGATCTTTCCTTGATGGCCGTGTAGAACCGTAAAGTTCCTTACTCACATGGAACTCAGGCTTCATTTACTGATTCGATATGGGTCTATGCCAAATCAATATATCTCAATACATTTCCAGATGAATTTAGGTAATTGTTGATATACCAAATATGTAAATTTGTAGCACAATGTACCTGATAAAATATTGGATTTATGTCGGGGTTTAAACACTAGGATATAATATAGTTTAAAACATAATGCCTTTTGTAATCAGATATTATATGTTTACAAATGGCATTATGTTTTAAACTTGATTAAAATCAATTACATCTTTACATCGTTATAACCCCGTCCCCTTTAAAGGAGCAATTGACTGGTCTATATATGAATCAGTAATAGAGGACTGACTTAAAAGATAAAGGCTTAACTCTTCATTTCGTTTGTTATTTCGAATAGATAAACCTTATGACAAAACGAAGATAATGTTTATAATATATCTATTCACTCTTTGGGAAATGGTTCAAATACGTTACTGAATCTAAGATGGTTTGATGTTGAAAATAATGATGGATATTGTGATTATTGAAATTACATGATTTGACTTTAGAGCATTATATACCTCCTTAGTTAGCCACAGGAAGGTACGGTAATATACCCATAATCCGTTATTTTCAATTTCTTTTCTTCGTCAGATTACATCGGTCTGGGTCAGAGCTATTAGCTTTACAGCAAATAGCTCCTGTCCCGACCGATGAATTCCGTGAACGAACGAAGTAATCTGACGACAGAATAAATATTCAAAATGGCGGATTATGGGTATTTCAGCGTAAGATGCTTTTAGCCATCACAGTGACGCAGAGATAGATTGGTTGCTGATTGTGTCAAAATCTGCGGTTGAGAGACCACATCTGATCATACTGAACCAAAAACAGAAAAAACACTGATTATAATGTTTCTCTTCTATGATCCTCGGTGTAATGTGGTTATCTTTACGGCTGAAAACGCGAATCCAGTTTAGAAAGAAAGTATTAGTTTGAATCAGTAGAGAAGATATATGTGAATATTACCGCAAGTCACTGCACATTAGTCAAAACGTCATTATACCCCAAACGCAACTACAAATGACATGTCACCATGTTATGGTCAGTTTAACGATGTCTCTACCCGCTCGGACAGTGACCTCCCACTCAGGGATAACGCAAACTCAACGGTTGCCAAACGTAAGCCCCAAGGCAAACTAACATACATAACGAATTATTTTGAGAACGGGTTCGGGATACAGTTAAGTAGATTATTTGCGGTAAGGTTTAACCGGACTCCCCGGCTATAGAACGTCAGACGTGCTCTATTCTCATACAAGCCATAGTGTTAGGGGCCCTGTGTACTTTACTAAACAACTAACTTAAATTCGTGCGCAAGTCAAAACCTGAGTCAAAACATTATATATTTGAATATCATACTTAATAAAAGTTCAATACTGTGATGTAACACATTGTTGGAAACGTTTCCAACGAGATACACATCCAATGATGTGTTACGTTGCAATATTGTTTATCTTTATATTGAAAAAGAGAGAACAGATTGTCCTGAACTTACGCAAAGTCTTAGCATAAGATGCTTAGCAAAGCGCTACCAAGGTGGTCAACATTATATTCAATTATCAAATCAAGATAACGTGTATCTCGTACGGACCGTAGCGAACGTTGACCGCGCTTGACTTTTTCTTTATAAATGTTTTCTCATAATAACAGAATTGTGGGTTAATACCAACCGACTATGGTGAAAACAGAAGGTACTGTTCATTACAAATATCACATAAAAAAGGTATTTGCCTATACTAAACAATGACTTTGATTTTTATACTAATTGGAAAGACCAATCAAAAGATGCAATAGGATTATTTTAGACGACAGTCCATTTTCAAACTTGCAAAGAAATACTTTTTTTAAAGAATGAGCAGTACAAAACAAAAAGATATATAAATATCAAACTACGTCAAATCAAGCAATTTTGTCACAATATCTTTTAAGGTGCCTGATGAATTTTGTTCGTCAGTAAATGAGCACATATTAGTGAGAATGGCTGTTAGGTTTCATACGTTCTTTCATATGGAAATGTGTGACTGGTTCAAATCAAGAGCACTGACACCCTACACAAATAAGAAGAACAAATTGCATAATTGTTATAACATTTGGTAGAAATCATTGTGTCAAACAATTAAAAACACTCGTTTAGGAATAAATTATCTTGTTGAAACAGTGGTTTTCGGTGTTTCCTGTAAAATATGCGTCAAAACAAGGCACATGTAATATGGGATAAAAGATTCAGTCATAACCCTTATACAGTGTAGTGCTGGAACCGACTTAATGCTTATGTAAACAGGTAGAATCCAGGCCAACCGCCAAGTAAATTGGCGGCTGGCCTGTGATCTAACCTGTTTGCTACTCTGGGTATATTTCCTCAACGAAATTAAGCATATATGTTAAAGGTCTTAGAAATCAGACGGCACATAAACCTTTTTTGGGGGAAATTACCCAGCATTTTTATGGTTAGATCGAAACAGCACCTATAAACGCACAGATCTTTTCCCGTACTTTAATTCGACACACCACCTCCCATTTCCCCGGGGACTAATACCGACTAGTGATACGGTCATAATCCCATTATGTTTACATTAGGCACATTCAATAAGGATGAAATAAAAACTAAAGATGACAACGATATGAAAATATTAGTCGTGTTTTAGTCTACGCCCATCCCGTATTCATGACTTCACGGTTCCTTTAGGCGGTGTGATGTATATCATTTGCATATTGAATATCACGTTTTGGGCGACACGTCAGCTTTATTAAGAAAACGTGGTTGTATAACCGACATAATTAAAAGAAGGAAGAAATCGTTTTTTGTCTGCTCTACAGCAACAATTCTTATGAGTACGTCAGAAAAAATGCTCTTGAAACCATGTGCCTAAGTATGACGCTAAGCATGGCTCATCAGGCATACACATACACAACCAATGCAAATAGTTCATTGTGGGGACTTAGAGAACAATGCTTTAAATTTTTAACCCCTAAAATCTTCGTTGTATTTCGTCATTAAAACAAAGTCAGAAATGGTAACGAATAAAACGTTTACAAGCAGCCAAATCATGATCTTTATTGTAAGGAATACAATTTCATTTCATAAGTTGTTTGCTGATATAGCAGACACACCTAACACTACTTTTTCTGAAATGAACTTATTTTCCCTAATGGTTATTACCTACCTTCGAAACATGATACCATTTCCGTCATTGATAGATATTTCTTTCAATTCTTGAAGGTCAAAGAAAAGAATACTATCACATACTTTGGAACTGATTAGTCAGGCTTTTTCGTTAGCCTCATAAATGGAAGTGGGTTCTTTAACTTCATTATCTATGTGGCTTTAACTTTTTTCAAAAATGACAAATTCTGACTGTGTCTGACTGAATTGGAACTAAGATATTGTCAATCGCGAACTAGTGGAAAGATATGAGAAACGTCTCGTTTTTCAACAGTAATATATGCATCAGAAATACGGAGAGAAATACGTCGTTGCCAGTAAATCGTCCTACAGCATATTCGTTACTGCCTTTTTCTTGACTCCGTTTATAAATGTCTAAGTCTGACTCCTGAATCCTTCTCATCTACTGACCACAAACCACATAACAGTGTATGTGTTCATTACCAACCACGAGCTATTTTGAATCATACCTCGGCAATGTTTGATTGTCCATGACGTAAGGAATCCTGTCAACCTTTTGCATATTGATTTGGATGTTCTAAGTAACATACATTATGTAAAAAGGGCTTTTATTTAAACTGCCCAATGTTCATGAATGCATGACAATAATGCTACATGCTGTATCATCAAAGTTGTCTTTGAATTGTGTCAAGCATTTAACCTTTACTTTGTGACGACTCACTTACCAGGCAATAGGTTAGAAATTGCTACCAACCCTTACCAAAATAAGCGTTCCCTCTACTAAACTTTACCAATGGTCATTTGATGGTCAGGATATTACAGTCACTCACAAAGAATATCGACAATGCGTTTTGCATGTATCAAAGGTAACATTGCGGTGCCAATGTAAATGCGTTCATTACTAGTAGTTTAGATTACCAGATGCGTATCAACTACTGTTAATAACGTTAGTGATGAAGTCAATGTAAGGTAATTTGTGTTTTGCTGTTCCATGAAACATATATTATTTCTTGTACAGAATATTACTATTGTAAGGTCCATGAATGAATGGCAATATTCATACAGCATCCAGGTTACCATTGAATTCAAACATGGTATCATTTAAACTTGACCTTGATTTTGTCACGGCTCACTAATCAGGTACCAGATAACATGGTATTGCCAATACCTAACCAAAGTTATCCTTCACGTTACTAAACTGTATCAACTGCCATTTCATTATAAGGGTGACTTTTTCATAAAAAAATGACATTGCTTATTGCCATTGTTTATTGTCATTGTTTATTGTCATTGTTTATTGTCATTGTTTATTGTCATTGTTTATTGTCATTGTTTATTGTCATTGTTTATTGCCATTGTATCTACATATTAAGGTACCATTGCGATATCACAGCGGCCATTCCAGCACTAAGGATATGTTCAATAGTGGTTACGTGCAGGAACACCGTGAGATAGATAATTATTCAGGAAGATCGACAAGCACCGCCTACTACAAGCGACGCCGCTCTTCCTGTTGTCTGATTGGCTTACTCGTCTTAGGGGCGTTACTTGTTGCCATAGGGATAGGAGTCATGGTCTATTTTCTGATGATAATGAGTAAGTTTCCAAACTCAAAGGAGCTCTTTTTCTATGAAGCTGACATTAAGACTACTTTTGTATGTAACAAGGGTACATAGATGCAAGATATATGTCCATATCTAATTAACTTGGCATAATACATTGACAGAGTTGTAACAATCAAAACTGAAAACAAATGTATACAATGTCTTTAAGTAACAGTCACGACATTTATTTTGTTAAATCAGTGTGATAAAAGAAGAAACATCTCGCCATAAACGATTTCTACATTGGCCAAAAATGTGTCTTGTGTATTCTGCAATATATGCTTAAAAAATATATTTTAGAAAGTCAGTGTTAAAACAAATGCAGTATTCTGATTTCCCGACCGAATCAGCTAGGACAGAGGTTGTGACTGACATCAAATCTGAGTTCAGAGCTGATCTGAGCTTCGGAACTCTTTACCATACGTTTAGTGTTAAGTTTAACCTAAAGTAAACGCTGTATATCTTAAACAAGAATCGTCTAAATATATAGAGGACATTATTTCAAAGATTTTGTTTAAATTTGAGTTGTTGTTTTGCATTCATGAATCCTCGTTGTTTCGACACCATTATTTCAAAGTTGTTTATGTCATACAGACACACGCATTATATGAACAGATCATAATGTCGATACATCTTTGCTTTCAGATTCCGATCCAAGGCGGTACTGTAAGTATAAACAATTCTATTTTATGAAGGGTAATGTCTGTTCTTGTCTAGCCTCTTTTAGATAGGGGTAGATCACATTCTACATGTGTCCTCGAAATGAATAGAAGATCAGTATCAATTAGCATACTAAGTAACTTATTCAGAACAATACCGTCAGCATTTCCATGGAAACGAATGATTGGTCTCCTAATTACTTCGATTTTGACCTAGCCTAGTATAGTTAACATTGTTACATTCTGCTAGAAGTTCTTCCCTTGATGATATGTCTTTATGTTTCAATTACAACACCTTCCAAAGTTATTCCGCCCACTGCTCGCACACATCAATAGGGTGAGATAAAGGAAATATATATGTTCAAACAGCCTTACACATCGTTGAAATCAAATAACAATAAAAACGGCACTTGCTTTGGCTGGTACGGGTGCCGTTGCGGCTTTATATTTGAAGCACACTATATGGCGAACATTCTCTCTATGGGAACCTTTTGTTCATAAATGTACATATTTAAACAACTCGATGCAATGTTGTAGATACAACCCAGACTAACAGCTCCGTCCCTCTGCTGAACATCCCTTACAAAGCGGAGATGATGCAGAGTAACTCGAAGAGCTTTAAGGATATAGCCGAGCCCTTCTGTCGCGAGGTAAGTTATAAAAGCTAACACCTTATATCATCTGTAGGGCTCGAGAAAAGTTAATCCTGATTGGGATAGCAAGACAGTCAGAGGGTTTATTCCTCTACTTTTTACAGACTCGTTTTTTTTCAGACTTTCTTGAAAATCCAGGTGACAAAATGGACAATTGCTCATGACGGGTAATGTGTCCACCTGGCGCAATGGTTTAAACCAATATCCTCAAACTCAAAATCATTCTTATCGACTGTTTTTAAGTTGACAAGCCCTATACTCATATAAGAGTATGAGATAACGGGTGAGAATACAGGAATGTGTAACGAACCGAGCAAATGAACCTCTCAAAGACACAAACACATCCGTTCAGTGAAAAACACTGTCATACACAGAGCGGCTGTATTGTCTATATATACATGTACCAGCATGTTCTCTCAAACAAAGCATGTTCTCTCAAACAATGCATTCGGTCCCTTAACTCCCATTTCCGAGAAGACTCGTCTCGAGTCTTGGCCCTTGGGAAACACGTGGGAAAGGCAACCCCGATAGAAGGAGAAGTGTTAATCCCACCAGTGTAACCTACCGAGCAAATGAACCTCTCAAAGACACAAACACATCCGAACAGTGAAAAACACTGTCGTACACTGAGCGGTTGTTTTGTCTATATATATACCTGCATGTTCTCTCAAACAATGCATTAGGTCCCTAATTTGCATAAACGTTCAACGAACGTTACAAATGTATTATTGACGATTAGTTTAACCCTTTCCAAAACAACACATTTTCAAATGTCCCAAATTGAAGGAGTTTGCAGACAACATTTCAAAATGTGATGAAATTGAAAAATAATTTTCGTAACGTTACGAGAAATTTATTCTTTTCCCACAATGTTTTCTTAAGTCGTCTGCAAAAAAGTTGTCAAATGTCGTTATTGTTTGGGAAAGAGTTACCAGACATCAAACCTGTGATAACCATAACAACATTCGTGAGAATGTTTGTCTTGTATATCGACCCTTTCTTCAAACAACATCATTCTGATATGTCACAGAAAACTCAACCCATGAAACCGCTGGTACCAAAATTATAAAAATGCTCCCTTTTTATCACAATGGTATCTACCCTTTATAAAAGGGAAACGACTTTTCCTTATGCAATATCTATCGTCTGTCGGTGCTTTCAATTCGGACCAGTCCCTTTATCAAATATGGAGGAATTGGTTTTTGAAAAGATACCATTCAAATACATTTCAGATGGACAAATACTTCAAAAACAGTGACTACGCCGATAACTATGCGAGATGCAAGCTTGAGGCATTGCAGTAAGTATTCTTGAGTTATTAACCTTTTCCTAAAGCTGCGCTCTGTCATAGTTTAATCGTTTGTTAGATTCAGGGATAATTGTGATTTTTTTATCATGTTATATTTAGTAACTTTTAAGTATCGCAAGAGGGTGTGTATAGTAAGTTTAAAAAGTATTTTTCAAATTATGCTAATGGTCATATGGCACGTGTATTTTTCGGAACGGCCATCCCTCCATATGTGCTTTTATACATGCTTTTATATATTTAACTTCAACATTTAAAATTTGACGAATTGACATTCAGCATCAAAATGTTATGCACTTTTTATTCGGGTAGTCAGACTAAGACTTCCCGAAGGTTTAAATGTTTTGAAAATACTCAAAAGAAAAATTAATAGAGAATTGTTGAATTGGTTCTTTATATTTTCAGGCCTGACAAAGCACCGGAACCATGTTCGTGTGCCAATATCTTAAAGCCCGTGGAGTAAGTTTAACACAATATACCAGTTCACATACAGTTATGCTTTATTCAAGCATCCTTTTAAGTTATTTTCAATGTAAATCAATTCCAGTTCCAAACTCGCTGAAGAATCTAAACTCTTTCAATTGTCGCAAAAGCAAACATTCGCTTTCTCGGACGATTTCTTTCTTCAGTCATAATGATTTATTGACGACGACTACTTAATGTAAGAAAGAAGAAAAAGAAAGTCTCAACAAGTTTTAGTTCATTCAGCTAATTCAATAGTCGTTTGACATATCTTCCAACTACACTTCACCTATAACATTACCATATGTCCCTTTAAAAGTATAAAGCCAAGAGCATTCTTACCTAGCTAGGCATCGCTTTTTTATATTACTGTGTTTGATCTGAAGCAAGTCCGATGTACCCACAATACCAAATATCGGAAGATTATCGCTGAATAGTGGTTTAAGCCCAAGAAATGAAATTCAGACAGAAAACTTACCTTCCATCAGATAATATGGTAAAAATTTAAGAGACGTGTACCTTTTTGTCGTCCACAAAGAGATGATTGTGCCAATGGTTCAAATATTATCCATAATTTTCAATGTTGATGTTACGTTTTTTACGCCATGTCCTATAAAGTGGATACTAATTGAGACACTTTTATGCAGAACCATCATTTACGATTCCTAGCTTTCTTACTTTCTTAAAGAAATACCGGCATGTAAAGGACAAAACATATGAGAACCAAAATGTGTCATCAACTTCCTACAAAATACAACCTACAAAATACAACCATACAAATGGTTAACCAAATATTTCATATAAGAGACCATCGTTTGCACCTTACCGACTATCTAAAAAAAGCATGTTTATTTTCTAGTCCGGAGAATGTGCGAGCGTATTTCAAAATAGATTTCCGCGGAGATCTCGGCGATGATCACAACATTGACGCCGTTATGATGGAAGTCATAGAGAAAAACGCGCCAAAAATCCTTGGGAAGGATTTCGATGTTCTGCTGGTGGATGACTTTGTAATCGATGTCAGGAATAACTTCAGACCACAGCCTACTGTCCAACCACCCACAGGTATTTGTTTCGTCAGGTGTTATTTATTTTGAATTTTGACTTTTTGTGGCGAATTATTTAGTAATGTAACCCATACTCCTATCAGTCTTCATTTTGATGTTCTGCTGGTGGATAACTTTGTAATCTATTTGAGGAGTAACTTCAACCCACAGCCTACTGTCCTACCACCCAGCGGTAATTGCTTCGTCAGGTGTTATCTAACTTGGACTTCGACCTTTTGTGGTGAATTCACCAATATTAAGTAATATCACACATACTCCTGTTAGTCATCATACCTTATCATCAACATTTCGTCAATACTGGTGACTGATGCTCAGCTCAAATTATTTCATTAAACGGTACATGTAATATTAGCCAAACAAGACATCCATAGGTACTTATTTCGTCTTTCTTCATCATTAATCATCAACATTTAGGCAATGCTGGTCACTACTTTCCTGCTCCAACGACTTAATTAAAAGGCACATGCAATATTAGTTAAAGAAGATATGTGAAATCTGTGTCCCCGAATGCCAAGTCGGCTTGTCTACCGACTTTTTGTATATACCCGATAGTATAACCATTGCATGCCACACTATTGTTCACCAACATTCACCGACTGTTGACCTGCCTGATAAGCATGAATTACACGATATACTGAGTATCTAAAAATATCCTCGGAGATGTCCGTAATGTTCGACCACTTGGTTCGTCCTCGTGCATTATTTGATAAATGCTACTTAGCTTACCTGTTGATATATGATGCGTACAGCTCTATTGTATATCGATTGTGTTCGGAAAACTGTCTTATATTAAATATACCGCGTCATAATTCTTCACGCACAGAGAGCAAGAGACGGTGAATGTTGATGAACAATACTGTTCAATTACTTGACTAAAGTGTGTTTTTATGATGATACATGTATGTTACAATTGCAGTCGGTGTCCTGGCCAACCTGACTATCTGGGTGTACAATATGACATACTCACCCGACCTCAGTGTACCATCAAGTGTGAAGTTTAATGAACTTGCGAGGCCCTTCTGTAGCGATGTAAGTAAAGCAATGTTTGTCTCTCAATAGATTGATGTATTTGATTCTTCTCAATTGTAATATTTTTAATAGGTTATAACGGTTCTAGGACAAAGTACCTGTCTTGTGTATAAAAGGCTGCGATTTCGATACCAGATACAATACACAGGGAATACTATAACAATGGCGGTAATTGGTTCTCTAGATATAGAGGACAGCATTTTGACTGTAAGCCACGTCCAACGTAAACAAATATTACTGCTAATTTGTGTGAAGGGAAGACTAGAATATAACTTACAGAAATGTTAAAAATGTAGTTATACCCCAACCTGACCTTAAATAGGTCAGGAAAGATAGGTTTAAAATGTTTTAAAATATATATATGTTTTTCCTTTCCTGTTTGCACTCCATTTCAACATAAATGAATTAAATCTTCGAAGAAAACCATCATGACCATGGCTTTGTTCAGGCTTCATTGATAATTATTTAATTACATATAGACGGATGTAAGATTTCCTCATGATAGACGGCTTCCCTCTAATCGTGGTACATGCATTTCTTTTTTTTTTATAAAGGTGTTGCAAAACTATATGTGGGTATTTTTGATAAGGGATTCAAATTATGACGTGAGGCTACGATAACACAGTGAAAGAAAAAATGGGTCTCAAACATATGGGAAAAGATTCAAGGATTTTCAAGCATCATCTTATTAAGTCAAATCGTTCACCCTTTAATTTGGCATGTAAAGTAAACTGTTACTGTATCGCATTTTAAGGTCATGATTACCACTACTTTCTATATATTATAATCGTTATTTGATGTATATTGGCGTGCTGGAACTAGATTGAAATTTGATCAAAATTATGTTATGTTTCAGCTGAAGAGAATATTTTCGAACAGTCAACTCGCCTCAAGATATCATAGCTGCTCCGTGGAAAAATTCAGGTAATCCTTGCTTATTATTGAAAGTTCTAAATCGGTTGCATGCATGTAATGATATAGATCCAATGAAAGCGCATGGTAAAGATGTGCTGTCGCCAAATACTTAGTGTACTTGGCTCGGACTCACATGGCCTTCTTCCCTAGTAAATGTACTTTCGCTAGGGCTAATATCATTATTTTGGTTACTTGTTAATCCATTTTGACAATACCGTGCTTAAAACTCTATTGGATGATTTGATTATCTTATGTTAAAACTTTCCTTTTGCTAGGGTTTGTCAGGCTACTGTAGTCCTTTGAAGTAATTCTTTTACGACTTACACACTTTTCAACAACGCATTATATGTAGATGGATATGTTGAAATCTTCATTTTGCCAAAACTATACCATTTTCATTGTAGAGAATAAATCTTCCAGCACAGGGTACATATCTATTTGCTGTGGCACACCTTCCTTTAAACATATCAACTCTATCTATGTTCTTTATATCAAGGAGACACTTAATTATTTGATAGCCTTCTGGTAAAAAAACTATTATTTAAACATACATTCCTAATCTAACAACAGCTTCGACCCCGATGTAGTCGTGGTTAACGCATGGTTTACGAATGACAATATAACTGGACTGGAGACGAGTGTTGCAGACATCATACTGTCCAAGGCCCGACAGGTGCTCGTACAGGGCGTGCCCAGGAGGATTGTGGGTACCCTGCTGATAACCGAGGGACAGGATGTGATTGTTATACCCATACCCGTGAACCCGGACAAAACCATCAGGCCCACGCCGACCACCACATTACAGCCATCGGTCTGGGTTGGTAGGTATTCATAGTTACGTTTCTTGTGTTTATACGCTGTTTCCAATCATTTATCTGTGTTACTGTTATATCTATGCATTCCAACAAGTCTTTTCAATTGTTTAATTCTTTCGGAGACACAGATGTTGCCTAAGTTTCTGCTTCTTTTTACAACACATGGTTTAGTTTCTCTTTAACCCTTTACCAAACGCCAAGTTTTTGATTGTCCAAAATTGAAAGAGTTTGCTGACGATATTTCAACATGTAATGAAATTGAAAAATAATATTCTGAGTTGTCTGCAACAAACTGGTCAAATGTCGTTATAGTTTGGTAATGGTCTAAAAATAATACCATCAAGAGATATAAGGTATTAGAAAAGACTGCCGAAATACTTTATCGAAGAATTTGATAAAAAAAAAAACCAGCAAATTTGAAAAAGACATTAAAAACTGTCATTTGGTAAAAGCATACTAGCGCTTAAAAAAACTGCCAAACTGAGTAGTATGAGTTATAGATTATGATCGAATACGATGAAATATAGCGAAAAACCAAAGGCTCATGACAATATAATGCCTGCACTATTTATTATCTATTTGTCAAAGTGTTATTTTCACAAATTTGGTGCCTACCAATTAAACTTCATTGTTTACATTTGAGTAACATCCAAAATAGCAAGGAGTGCTCAGATTAATGAATGGAGATTTCCTGGTTAGAAAAATCACGTAAATACATAAAATACTGTAATTTCTCCATTATAAACAACTTGAACATTCAAAATGGAGAATTTCTTGGGTTTTATTGGTTCCAAAAATTTCATCGGCTGACCTAGTTTTATCGCTAACTGTAAACAAACATTATAGTATTCACTCTTTTAAAAGTATCATGTGAACGTGTTACGGTCTCATTTCCTCTGTAAAAGGGAATTTAAAGTACTTTTAAGTTAATTATCAATTATACTAGAACTTTCACAATTTAAGTGAAATGAGCGCAAGTATGGCTTAAAGGGACATAAATTGTTTTAATCGAACGTTTATTGCATGTTGTTCACAGAACATATTCAATAGGGGCCCGTTTTACTAAACAGTTTACGCTTAAGATTTGCGTAAGTCTAGAACAACAAGTCCTTTTATTTCAATATTTGGCAAAGCAATATTGCAAAGTAACACATCATTGGAATCGTCTCTCCGAGACGCTTCCAATGACGTGTCACATTGCAATATTGTACTCTCATTGAAGATATTATCAATGTTAATCAATTATGACTTACGCAAACATTTTCCGTAAGTTGTTTAGTAAAACGGGCCCTAGGAGTATACATATAATGTAAGCGGATGCATATAAGATATGAACATAATTGATATATAGATGAACGGTATACATATTGTTATTGTCCCATTTTTAGACGGCATGCCATACATTGAGACATATTTGAAGTTTACTGGACTGGAATACAACTCGAGTATGGGCAATTTTAACAGTGACTACTTTGAACATTTATCCAACAGATTCTGCAAAGACGTAAGATTTTTTATAAAGAATTTGCTTTTCATTTATATTTTTATTTTAAGTTGTAACCATTGCAAGATGCCATACTATTGGAATTAGGTTTATATTTTTCCTTTTTATCTCACATGTAGACATATCAGTTGATAAATGATATTGCAATTTTAATAAACTTAATTGTTCTTCACGTTGAACACATTCTTAGTCTGATAGTACATGTAATATGCTCATTTGGATATCACTGATTGAATTATCAGAAACAGCAAACATCCATTTATCGTTTTTTTCAAACGTATTGTTTTCATCACAAGCTTATACAGTTTTGACCGGAGATACGTATCCACGCACGACTTTCCATACCCGCCTTCATGAATCCTCTATTTTCGTTTAAGGTTTTGTTGATAACAGTTTAAAATCTTTTTTTTTTAAACTAATAACCATTACTTGAAAGGATTAGTTTCTGTGTTTATAATTTCACTTTCACATACTACGGAAAGAGAAACAATGAAATACAACTCATTTCTTTCCTGAATTAATGACAAAGCTATATATGCTTGCTTTTCATTTCTCTACAAAACAGATGGACGGAATCATGATGCAAAGTGATTGGAAGGGCGATTATTATTCATGCCAGGTTATGAATTTCTTGTGAGTAATTAACATCAGAATTGTAATGTTAAAACGATTTGTTGTAATTGACAGTTAACAATGGGTACACACAATCGCATCTTTTGTCCCAGGTATATTTTATTTACATGTACTTTAAAACGAAAAATGAGAGAATATAACTATTTTATGTGATGGTTATTGAATGGAATGAGTTCAAGATAAAAGTAACTTTACACTGTTTTGATGTCATTTCAAAGATATTGAACTAAACATTGTCTATGCATTTCATTTCGACAGAGGCGTGACAGTTCTTGCTCGTTTCAATATTTGACTCGAAATCATTTTTTTCTATGTAATACTTTACGGACATGTACCTTACACTTCAAGAAATACGACGTTCCCCTTATACCACCGAGTGTCTATCCAAAGCCACACAGGGAATAACAGCCATCACCTAAACAGTGTATCCGTCCTCCGCTAATCATTCCAGTTTGGTATAGTCAACTACAAGAAGATACGTTCAAATGGTTTTGCTTACTCAATCCGGTACCTCAACACACTTTAGATGTTTTGTTTATCCGTTTGGTTCTATTTTCTTAGAATCCAATCACTCATTTATATGATGATGCTATAAGTTTTACAAATAAGAAGAAAGTTCAACAACACATTTTTGTGATAGAAGGTTGAAAGTATTAAATCAAAAAGGTGTGCGTGTCTTGGACAAGTAGATATTGAACCATCTACAGTTTGTATTGTCAAGACGGGCATGTATAGAGAAAAACGTTGATTAGTACCTAGCTTAGTTTGACAATACAAGCCCTTATGATACAATCAATACTTTCCAGACCACCTTCCCAGAACGACTTATACCCAAAGGTCAGAACTATACTGAAGATCAATGAAAACATCCAGAACCCATCTAGACTACCAGATCTGATCCGCACATACGGGACAACATACGTCTTTCCGGTGGATGTAGACACATACAAGCTTGGAGATCTCTATGTAATCATTGACGACGCTACCTATGAGAAACACTCAACAGCGTATGAAAGTGCAACAACAATTCCGATGGTATCTCCGACCCTGTTCCCGAGTCTATTCACGTCCTTTAGCGTCATGAAACAGACGTCAACTGTTGGACAGACTGTCACTCTCCCAAGGTCTTCCATGATAACAACCTATGGTAATTTTTCTAATATTAATAAAATGCCTTCCAAAATTACGGTAATTTATCTTACTTTATCCAAATGTTGTCTATGATTAAATCATATGGTTATATTTCATTAACTACGCTATAAGTGTTAATACTTGCATGATGCCACGGCAGCTTCAACCATTTCGTATAGAAATGCATGTTTGTTTGTGTCTTGTATCATTTCAATTTTGTCAACAAAGATTTCTTTTCGACCGTATAGATTTGGTTCACGTATTTTGTGAAGATAAATGCAGTATCAGTAGACCATATTGTGCATATAAAACAACAGACTTTGACAAATAATTTGTCTTCATCATATCTACATTCAGTCGCAAGTCCTTTAGAAAATCAGAATCCTTTTTATTAGCAACATATGCAAGTTGTTATAATGAACATTTCTGAATATAGTGCTTTGAGAAATTTATTTTCGTTTAGATTCCACAACGGTTTTCGTTGATAGCGGCCTTGTTAACTTTCTATACTCCCCGGATTTACAAAACATCAACTCCCCACGATTCAGAAGCATTGAAAACAACTTCTGCCAGGATGTAAGTATTTTGCCTTCAAGATTTTACTTGTGTATCATGTTCCACACAATCTTTTAAGAGGATATCATTCTAAACGAATCTGTTGATGGCTCAAAGCATGTATCTATTAGACTTCCCCATAGTTCACAAGTTTGCCAGAAGAAATCTCTTTTTTTTTAAGATTAACATGAAAGGTCAGTATGATGATCCTGTTGGACTAGAGTACATATAACTAGTGAAGAACCAATGACGGTTAGTTCAAAGAATTAACTCATACCTCTGGTAAAAATTGAAAGCAACATCATACAAAACAATATTAAGAATGACAAAACTCGTGTTCTTTATGATAGTGTGTATAAAACAAATAGATGAACAGATAAAATGTGCATCATCTTTCCAACGGTATGCTAACAATAGCCGTAAACAGGTTCGGCTGTACTTCGGATACCAATAACCCGCCATTTTGAAATTAATCTTTCGTCGTAGTAATTCGGTCATTCTCGATAAACATCGATCGGGGCCGAAACTATTCGCTTTAAAGCGAATAGTTCCGGCCCCAGACCGATGTATACCGAAAAAGACTGAATGTTCCGAAAGAATGCATTCCAAGATGGCGAATTATGGATATCATCCCGTAAGAAGTCTGTTTATTGGTGATGCGTCCGAACTCGGCTGAAACAATGATGGTATATTTACCTGATCGGTATACCATGCATTTTACATTGACTGGAGTTTTGTAGATGGAAGACTACCTCAAATGGTGAACCATATATACAACTATAGCAGATGACATTACATGTAACTGGGTGCCAACACTTCTTCTATAACATATTGATTAGAAGTCATGCCACAGCTGGTCATGTTTGGAATCTTTGGCGTAAGCATGAGCTAGAACAACAGCAAATTTTCTCTATAAGGCCTTTATATTGATGTATTGTTTCCATTTTTAGATTGAGAGCTTTTTCGATAGAAGTACCCTAAGTCTTTCGTACCAGGATTGTAATATTAGAGAATTCGCGTAAGTACGATGCATTCCATTCTAAGTTGTCATAAAGTTTATATTTTAAGTCTGTCGCACACATTCTTGAGATATCCCATTCTTTCATATAGTCTCGTGTAAAAACATCTGCGACAGAGGAATATAAAAAACAAATGTTAAACAAAGAATAATTCGCTTAAACCAAGCAAACTTCATTCTTACTACGATTTTACAAAGAAACCATAATGACAAATACCTAAATTACCGCTAACGAGCAATTCATCATTTTGGTGCAAATGCTTCTCCGAAAACATCATTGAGAAAGTGTATGTCTTTCCAATGATAAAGTTCTTGTATGTTGTTGCTTTCAATACAGATCATCCATCGATTCCTACTGGCAGAAATGAGTCAATCAAGGTTCATTTATACCTCTTATTCAGCATGAAGTATCTAAACCGTTCAAGCATTTTTTTAAACAGACAACCATTGACTCGTCAAAACTGGATATAGAGAATAGATGGTTGGTGTCGTGAATAGGCAATGCAAACAGGCATGGCGTAGGAATAGTATCCGGTGAGCCAATGGCGAATCGGATAATAATCCGAAGACGAACCCAGTAACCTTTCCTGTTCAAAGACAACAACCGTTTATTCTTTTAAATCTTATACCGATATGGATTCAAACAAACAAACAAAACATGAAAATAACACACCAAAATAGTTAGGCAAAACGGAAAAAATCAATACTGGCAGGTACGCGCAGCGATCACATGATCTAGTGACGGATATCAAATATGTCATATGGCACACTGGCATTGTTCCTTAAACTGCTCTGGTGACAAAATGAATCAAGCATTAACTTCCCATTTCCATCACAGACAAACCGGACAGCGAGTCTCCTATCAGGTGACACTAAGAGCGCCCTCTGGGGATTACCTTCTCCAGTCGATCCCCTCGATAATTACCCAGAATGCACCCACAAGAGTCCTCCAAAACCAGGTGGTACTGAAGGTTGGAGACCTCAACCTACTTCACGACATCCTGGATTTCGTTGTGTCCGTCACAAACTACACAATGCCGGATTCCACAACCATGATGCCCACACCGTCAACATCCATGCCTATAGCAAGTTCGTCTATGGGTGTTATTGTGTACTGTAAGTTTTCTGCTAAGGGTTGGGTTCTTTGACCTTTATAGTACTAGGTACTGTTTTACTAAGAAACTTAAAAAGAATATTTGCGCAAATCAAAATTGTTAAATAATAAATATTGATAATGTCGAGAATTAACGTACAATATTGCAATGTGACACTTCATTTCATAATTTTGATCGTCAACAGTTCAATGGAACAAAATAGACGCAGAGGAAAGGTTTTTGGTACTGTATAATATACTTGAAACAATCATTTAATGTATGTTTTCTCTTGCAGCTGCTACTTTGGCTGAAATAACATGTGAAGTTGTAAGCAATGTCGCCCCTACACTTCTAGACAAGACATCACCAATATTCACCAGTACAGAAACTGGTTTCTGTAACGCGGTATGTATTCATATATTAAAACTTTTGGTGGACAAAATTAACATTTGGGTCATTCGTAAATAGTGATTGACCATGAGGTGTCAAGGTTAATGAAAACAGTGTATTATATATCCCGTGACTTCTCTAGACCACGAAAATCATTTGTGTAAGTGTGTGAGAATTTAAGACGAAGTCTAATATACATGTATAAAGAAATCACCCGCTTTGGACATTTTCCGAGTTGTACAGAAAACATTGTTGGAAAAGGAAAAATTGCTCGGTAAGAGCAACTTCTCCTTTTGCCACAATGTTTTCCAGAGTCGTCTGCCACAAAGTGGTTAAATGTCGTTATTGTTTGGTACTGGGTTAAGATAAATGCAACGAGATTTTATCTTTTGTTTGTCAAGTCCATTATATGTTGTCCATTTAAGAGCGGTAACCTTCTCAATGGTTCTAAACTCTAAACGTAGGCACTGGAATCGACATTTATGTTTCTTCAACTTGTGTGTATATATTTTTCCTTATCTTTTTCAGTTTCTTGAAACTCTAGATAAGGACCCGAATACACAGAAAAATATTGCCTGTTACATCATGGCCTTCAGGTATGTTGAATGACTTGGTTAGAAAGTACATGCATGTCAAATAGTGTTACATGATACTTGGCGTTCTCTAAATCTTACCTCCATATTAACGACCATTTGTATCGCACTCTGCTTAACTCTTTACCAAACGCCACCATTACGACTGTCCCAAATTGACAGAGTTTGCAGGCGGCATTTCACAATGTGACGAAATTGAAAAATAATTCTCTGTTATGGCAGAAAACATTGTGGGAAAAGGAGAAATTGCTCGTTTTGTGGAATTTCTTCTTTTCCCCACAATGTTGTCTAGAGTCATCTGCAACAGGCTGGTCAAATGTCGTTATTGTTTGGTAATGTGTATAAATTGTTCTCATGGGACACGTGTACGTCGTTTGGACGACTTGCTGTTGTTTACATTCGAAGATGTGATGGGATGCATGGACAAACTATTTGGATTTAAATGTTATTTTGAAACACAATAAAGGCCATCACTTAAGCCGAACTTGGGGATAAAACCATATCTAGGGTTCAATGCAAGACTATACTTAAGATTCTTTCCTATAGTACTGCGCTGAACCTTTGATATGCCAAACTCGTCTTGAGCTAGGAAACCCAACATGCCTTCGATCGCCCATGAAACGTATATATAGTTCGTTGCACTAACCTTGAGTCCCGAAACTAAGGAAGAGGTCAGTGACGGTAGAGTTGAGACAATATCTTGTTAGCTTGGGGTTATCCATTTGTTGCCAATTAACTCCAGTAAAAGTATTTTACTGTAAAATCGCACCATCATCATTTCCCCCACATTAAGTGTAACGAACAGTCAATGTGTCCTGGTCTGATTTACATAAGAACACTTTCAACCCTCACCTAGAAATAGCTTGTTTTGATGCAACTGTGGCAAAGGAAAGTAAACAAAGTAAGAAAACACAATGTTGCCGAACAAAGGTCATGTATTAAATATCAGCGTACCGTTTTACTGGACATTTTATGATTCGAATTTTCTTAAGTTCACAACAACCTTCAAGACGCTTCCAATGATGTGTTACATTACACTATTATACTATTATTGCTATTTTAGACGCTATACATGTATGACCTTTTAGACATATGTAAATATTTTCCGTTACTCGTTAAGTAAAACAGTACCAAGTTCTCATACTAGCCTCTATATATATCGATACTCCATAAAAAGACATGGTTCTCTAAAAGGTAAAACACTACAATGAAAATGTCTTATCACGTTTTACAGTACAAACCCAAAGACCGTACAGACGCATGTTACATTCTCCGACGATCTGACACCAAATTTCGACGACCAGATCCTCGCCGCTCTATCCCAGCATGCAACAACAGCAATATTACCGCAGACCGGGGACCGGGTGTGGCCGTTTGGAAGCGTTCACGTCAAGCCAGGATCGTGTACCGTAAGGCTACATCCGGTTAACGTTACAAGCAGCCAGACGGTGTTTCCGTCATTGAGCCCATCGACGCCTGTCATACTGCCGTCATTAGGTGGGTTCAGCCAAGAATAATGTCTTTACCCTTATAGTGCTAGAACTGACTTCGTGCTTATGCAAACAGGTTAGATCACCGACCTGCTACCAAGTATTTTTGGGCCTGTGTGGTTAAGGTGGTGGACTTAGAACTCTGGGCCCTGTGTTGAAGCCCCACCACGACCTCTGGTTTTGTGGGAGTGTCCTTTGGCAAGTCACTTCAGAGCCCTAGTCTGGTACTTATTGATTCAAGAAAGCCGTAGGAGTCCCAGCCTTACGCTTTTATCCTGTACCAAACCTCCAATCTCTGCCTCTTCTCTTTAACTTACCTCTGTTTCCTTACACCTTATATATATACATTACTATTGTTTATGTGAATGAATGTAATATTATTGTATTACTATACTGATATGTCTGACGAATTCAGGTGTGAACGAATAAAAGATATTTGAATTGAATTAAATTGGTAAACGGTGTGTGTTATATTGAATGAGGACAAAGTCTGTGCAGTCTACAATTCTCTTACATGGGAAAGTGTGACTTGGTCAAATCCAATGTCATGAAAGACGGAAAGTATAAAGTATGAAATAACGTTTTCTCTGTGCCATTGTTAATCACCATTGCAGCAAATGGGAAGCAGGTTCGTCGCAAGCACTTCCAATTTTGTTACATCATTTTTAGAAGAAACATCAACCCCAAAACGTCAAACTATGCATGTTTATTGAGATGATTGTTTCTCTCGACATCGATAAAAGACGATTTGGAAATGTTGAAAAACTATCTTTTTGACGCTTTTAATTCAATATGAACTAATAAACTATGCTCTATATTCTGAATTCAGTGTTACAGCATTGTCTACGATCAAACTGCCGTGGTGGAGGGACGTGTGTTGAACAGTTGGACGACTATAAGTGCATGTGTCCGGAAGGGCTCTCCGGAAAAGATTGTGAAACAGGTAACCACGGCTTTGTTCCACCTTCTCATCATCTTGCAAAAAAAGACCATAGCGATGTCACACTTTTTTTATTAAAATATATGTTAATTCAGTCTATACACGTTAACGAATTACAAACGATCTCGTTTTGCGTACAGTGACTATTCCTCAGTGTTTATCATTTAACAGTACAGCTGTCGTGCAGTTCTGGCAAATAAGCTTGGCTTTCCTTCGCGTACTAAAATAGAACTGGGATGCTTTTGCTATGATGTTTAACCCGAAGCAATTGATAAAACAATATCGTACACAAATATCTAAATACTCCATTATACCTAACGATATAACATCCATTGTTATACCAGATATTGATGAGTGTACCACACTGAGGGATGCTTGTTACAATGGAGGGACATGTATGAACACGAACGGGGGATTTACCTGTAATTGTCCCCTGGGCTGGGCAGGTAACAGGTGTGAAAATGGTAAGGCTTAATCACTTTGACGATATCGAAGTATTTGATTTAGTTATTCATATTCTATTGATTGATCTATTTTTGCTTTCCTATATGTCTGCAGTTTTGCTTTTGAAGTCGTAAAAGGTGACTTGGAGGAAACAACTTATAAAAATGATTGGAACAAAAAAAATGTATTTTCCAATTCTATATTGTAAAACAGTACATTCATTATTATTTCACACAGAAAAGAAAAAAATATACAAATCTAATATACTGTCGCTTTTGAGACACACTTATAAAAAGTATAATTCATGCTCAACGACGTTCACGTTGTTTTGATTTCATATACTGTATATCATAAAGTCAAAATTGATAGTAAGATGTATTTACATCTAAACAATGTCTGAAATTTGATAAAATATGACGACGGAAAACTTACATATCTATTTCCCTTTTTTAGTTGAATTGTTTTCTCTTGTTACAATATTTCGAATGAACTCCCAGTGAATCATCGTTTGAAACTTATGAGATGACACAATTCTCTTTATCTAAGCGACAGTATGTATACGGAAACTAACGGTAGTAAAGGATTACAAACCATTTTTGTTTATGGCTTATTAAGAAGAACTGTTTCTTTCGTCTTGATTATCAAGTTGTTGTTAAAGATGTATTGTAAATGCCATTCACCGTCAAAGTTTGTGTTTCTTTAAGGTGTAGATCGATGTAGCCAGAATCCATGTCAGAATGGCGGAACATGTTTGGGAGCTGGCTCGCAGCTTTGTCTATGCCCTGATAACTGGACCGGGCAAACATGCAATTTGGGTAAGTACTTAAACATAAACTAGATTAAACCCATCAATCTTTTATTATTGCTGGATAGTTTCATCAAATATATATCAATCGTTCTTTTAAATGAAGCAGCTTCCTCCATGTCCTAGATATGCACTTAAATTAAGCATACACAAGCCTACAAACTATTTTCCGCTACCCATGAGATTCAAGACTATGGCAATCTACATAAAAAATCTCTCTCCTCCATAATCTTCATTCCTCCTTTTTCACATTTACAAAATCATGATTTTTTTGTATGGACTACAAAAAACAATATTTCTATTCGACTTTTCTATATGTAGCAATAAAATATCCGTGATGCTTTATGAATAAGACGATGCTACTTCTATATCACTTCTTCGTTTGTCGATGAAATTTGCGTACATGCAGAAGAATTTTATTCTGATATACCACCACTAGATAGCAATGTTATCTAAATATAAGTTTTATCACAATTAAATCCCATCTTGTACTGGTTTGCGATATCAAATGATAACTCAATTAATTGATTTTGATAATATTTCAGATATTGATGAATGTGTTACTCTCCAAAAGCCGTGTCTGTATTTCGGAGTATGTAACAATACAGACGGCTCCTATGTTTGTAAATGTGTTCCCGGCCGGACAGGGGAACGCTGTGAAACAGGTAAGTTGAAGGCAGTTTTACATAAAGTTCATACTTCTTCTTGATTGGTAGTTGTAAAGGTTGGTACCACTTCATTGTTAACTTGGTTTTTGGGTACCGTGAAATATTTGCGTAAGTCCAAACTAACAAACATGGATATTATCTGAAATAAAAGCTCAATATTGCAACGTGACACGTCATTGGAAGCGTTTGGAGAAACGACTCCAATGAGGTGTCACTTTGCAATATTGCTCAGCCTAATATTAAAAAATAAGAGGGCGTGTTGTTTTGCACTTACGGAAGTCTTGAGCGCAACATGTTTAGCCACCTCGGTACTTGGCAGTAGACTTCAATATACCCCTGGTATTCATCATTGTTGTGTTTTAGAATATTAATGATGAATATATTTTGTTATACACCAATCGAGTGCGAAAAAGCAGGCAATTTCATCCATTGTATTGGGTATAAATTGGTGTTCATCACAAGCAATTAATTATTGGGTATCAGTGATTCCTACAATTGCCACAGTCAAGTTCTGGATATCCGATTTCCTGATTTAGTGTGGAACATCCGTCACCGAAAATCAATAATACTTAACGTTGAATCACAGGACACCTGTGGGTTGAAATTCTGGTGCCGATAGATGTTGGTCTTCAAGAGAGGTGTACCATCACTCTTACGATAAGTCGATGGCTTTTAGCAAGTTCCACAAGCACCTATAGATAGCTTAATAACTATCGGTCTTCCTCAGGCGTTAATACATATTCTAAACTATTGCACATTACGGATACACAATTATAATACCACCAAACAATTTGATATCATTTCAGATATAGACGAGTGTGCCCGTGAGAGGCCATGTCAGAATGGAGCCACGTGTGTGAGCACAGATTACTCCTATCAGTGTTTCTGTGTTTCCGGCTGGAAAGGGAAAAACTGCACAGAAGGTAAACCAGCTTCGTATATTGCGCCTATCCCTTTGGTTCTTCATATAAACATAAATTTGACTCAGTATTGTGACTTTATGAAATCATTTAGTAAACGATTATTTCCAGAAGCGTATACATGATACATATGGCTGACTTCTAATTCCCATAAGAGGTTAAGGACGAGAAAAGATGAATTTTCTCAAAGCGTTTGTCAGAATTTGGGAAATAGATACTGCACTAACCTAAGAAAGTTCCAAGTACATTTACTAAGCCTTTTTGAGGACAATAGAACCGTCTTAACTTTTCCATTTTACAATTTTCAGACGAAGATGAATGTTCGAGCAACGTTTGTAAGAATGGGGGTACCTGTACAAACACAATAGGGGGTTTCCAATGCAGATGTAGCGAACAATGGAGTGGAGAGACCTGCAATATTAGTAAGTGTCCTACACCTCCTTAAAGTTGTATCCTAGACCTTAATCAAAGATGATATTAAGTGACATGTACCATCCAGTTTTCTGAATGTTACCAAAGATCTTTGCTGCAATTTCTTTAAATCGTAAAAATTCTATAGATTTTGTGATACAATATTTAAAACTAGTCATCCTTATTTTTTCGTCATTCTGCCTGAATTTGTTTTGTAAACATGTTATCAACATATGATACTTGCAACAGAATAAATAGGAATCAAGGATGAAAAATTCAGATATTGTCTTTAACAACACTTTGTTGTCTTTTGTCACAACGGATAACACCCAACTTAAAAGGCAAGCTCTATATTTCATATGCATTAATTGCCACCAATTGCTTTTTTCATTTTCGACCAGTCTTAAAATCCCTTATTGATACCAACCAAGTAATGTTGTCGATGCCATCAACAGTTGTTTTCAATTTCTAGTAGTCAAAGAAACGAAACTGTTTGAACCGGTTAAATAATTACATTGTCATATTACTAACTTTCCGGGCACATTCACCTGCTAAACTTTTTCAAGTTTAGCAAGTGAATGCAATATACAGTGGGTTCCGTTTTCGACTATTAGTCAAAGACACTGGTTTAGACTGGTCTAGATGGTCAACATAGTAATTCGGTCATATGATTTGCAGACAAAGATGAATGCCAGTTTGAAAACCCCTGTCAGAACAGGGGACAGTGTATCGACACTACTGGTAACTATATATGTCAATGTCCACCAGAATGGACCGGAGTCAATTGTACCGAAGGTAGGTTTTTTGTATCAATTGCTGTATGCCTTTAACTGCTTACTTCTTTTTTCCTATCTTTACTGCATCGACTGCGGAAACGTTGGGAAACCACTGAGACCAGACAATTGATTTGCAACCACCGATCATTCTATTAATGAGCCATATTTGTTTCTACCAAATGTCATAAACACGGATTGTTGTTTTGTATGACCTTTCATTTGCTTTTGCATTCAATAAGGACCCATCGAAAATAATTCTCACATGATATCATGTGTTAACAGTAGGCGGTTACGAGTTCACTTTGTTTGGTTGGTGCCCGCTAGCATTCCGTATTTATCTGTAGGATGTCCTAGGACTGGCACCTTTTATACCCATGCATTTTAACCAGAAAGAAAGAACAGGAACGTTGCCTTGATATATTGACATACTATCGCACATCGCAAAACCAAACAAAAAGGAGGTGCTTAGATTATATGATGCTGTGTGTTACAATTAGTTATTATGAAAAAGTTGACACACTTATTGTTAAGTTTTATCCCCAAACTATACATTTCTATTCAATTACACATGCTTGTTGCAACTGGTTCATTTTGTATGTAATTCTCTGCAATTATTTCACTCATTTGATATTCTATTTCAAGACGTGGATGAATGTGATGATGTCAATGCTTGCAACCAGAATGGGGACTGTGAGAATTCCATGGGTGGATTTAACTGTTTCTGCCAGGATCAATGGGAAGGGCCGACCTGTCTAATTGGTGAGCTTTAGTGATGTTTTATTTTACACCTTAACATTAACCTTCTTCGAAATGAACCTATAATTAAATATGTCTACTCTATCAACTCTTTACCATCTGCAGACGGCATTTATTCTACTTGCAACAGACGACTTTAGAAAAACATTGTAAATATATGAAATACCTTTAAGTTCTTCTGTTGTGACATGGGAAAAGCAGACCTTGCTTGTGACAAGTTATTTCTCCTTTTGCCTTAATGCCTTTCGATAGTCGTCTGCTGCAAGATGCGAACATGTTGTGTTAGGTGATAATGTGTTAAAGATGTATTTTAAATAACTTTTTAATGTCAATAACACCTCAACGAAGCCAGGTTATGTTTTTTTTTCTATAGGAAGAGCTGTTCAAATTTATGTCACTATTTCAAGAGACACCAGCAAATGGTTTCCGTTTTAATAATGATGAATAAGAAGTGCCTTGTTAGGAAACTAGACCTTTTATCCTTACATTGTCCACCTTTCGTGATGTTTATTGATGTCCTCGAGACATGGTATAATGATATCCTTCAACATAACATCGCACGTATGTAGAAAGTGGGGTAGTAGATTGCTGTGACCTTTTTGAAAGAATTGTTAGAAAACAACAGGAGTATGTATTACTAGCCATTATGTTTGAAAGGAAGGGGAAAGAAGGAAATCTCATTCATTTTGATATATACATTTATTCTGATTATCTGTTCTTATAGTGTCCGCGTCAGAATTACAGAAAAGATTGGATATGTGCAAAGAATTACATCCAATAAACGAACTGGTTATAAACGCAAATCAGAACCTTCCCTCACATTCACGTATGAATGCATAATAACACACCTAAAGCAGGTGGTACAAGAAACAAGTGAGACGAAAGGAGAATTTCATAGGTTTAAAATATGAAGATTGTAATAATTTGGACAAGTCACAAACCCCGTATTTGTTAATTCATTAAACAACCAAACAAGCCGTAACATACTACAGTCTATGACAATTGAATTATTGTTAATCAACTGGGGTCCGTTTTACTAAACAAGTTACGGAAAATATTTGCGTAAGTCATAATTGATAAACATGGATAGTATCTTCAATGAAAGAACAATATTGTAATGTGACACGTCATTGGAAGCGTCTCGGATAGACGATTCCAATGATGTGTTACTTTGCAATATTGCTTTGCCCAATATGGATAAAAGCGGAATTGTTGTTTTAGACCTACGCAAATCTTAAGCGTAAACTGTTTAGTAAAACGGTACCCTGATGCACATCCCCGTTTATTTCTAGACCATAACGAATGTACTGACATGCCTCCCGTGTGTAAGAATGGTGGACGATGCTTCAACCAGTTTGGAACGTTCTATTGTGACTGCTCCGATACGGGTTACAATGACTCTACATGTGAAATGGGTACGTTTATCATGGCTGTTCATTTATTCATGTTTTTATCTTATTGAATTCCATCTATCTGTATTTATACCTTATAGTTATCCATTAAGCCATGTATGTACGTTATGGATTTCCATTTATCCATTTTATATCTTATGGTTATCTACACAGGTGCTTGAAACAATCTTTGATGATATCCCAATATTTGCACTATATACTATAGAAGTTCTCTTATATAGTATATAGTGCAAATATTGGGATATTATCGAAGATTGTTTCAAGCATCTGTGGTTATCCATTCAGCGATGTTAGCATCTCGTGGTTAGCCATTTATCAATATTTCCAAAAATAAGCCGTATATCTTTTCCCGATTTTAGAAATTTGGTGAGCATCTCCAGTGTTTCTCGAGGTGAATTCATGTGTAGATGAGTTGCATGAATGAACAATAGTTGAAAAGGGTGTTACGGTCCCACCAAAGCCGTTGCTTTGGATATAGAAGCTTAACCATCGCTGATTATAACATAGTTTAACTTAATATATATTTAAATTGTTCATGTATATTTTGTCTTTGTATCTAGATATCAATGAATGCATAGAGACGCCAGGCCTATGCCTAAATGGTGGAACATGCACGAATCTACCTGGATCATTCATCTGTGACTGTATGTCGGGTTATACAGGGGATACGTGTGACCAAGGTAAGTCATCCAACCATTCCTGTCTATAGGAGTGTATTGTGTTCTACTAATTGTATCAGCTAACCGCAACAGTAAACAGTGTAAATTAGCAACAACATTGTGTCATCAGGTAGGAAAACGTGTTACAACGAATCGGGCCATTTTATGTTATGACTGATGGTTGGTAAGTCTGCTTTGGTTACATGAAGGCTGGTATACGTATATATATTGTGAAGAGGGTCCATCTCCCAGTAACAATGAAATGGAATTATTTAGCAATCGTTGAATGGTTTAAGAAACAATAAGTGCTGAATTGATCTTGAACAGTTTATGACAAAATATCCCATCTCCCAGTAACAATGAAGTGGAATTATTTAGCAATCGTTGCCTAATTCAAGATACAATAAGTGATAAATGGATCTTGAACAGTTTATGACAAAATAGTCCCCATATGACAACTGTCTTATCCTTGTCAGAACGTTTTCATAAACCAATTTGATGATGAAGGGCCTTCTTCATGTTGGTTGATTTACCAAAACTGATAGGTTTCGAGTTTCATGAGAGGTAGTCTCTGGCTGAATTGTGGAAAAAGGTGAAGCACTTACTCTAGTATTGAACGAAACCTTTGCACTGCATTACAGTGTCAACACAATGGTTGTTGCACTTGTGGCGGATCTGCAGTTTTGTACTATAGCTCTCGTTTGTAGAAATTAGCAAGATCACCATGTTGTAACGTTGTATTTAAACCTTTACAGATGTAAATGAATGTGAGGGAGTATCGCCCTGTCAGAATGGAGCGGCCTGTCAGGATACAGTCGGCGGATTTACGTGTATATGTCTGCCTGGATGGCGGGGAACTCTATGCAATATGGGTAAAAATAAAATTTTAATATGTGTCAATTCATTTAGTCGTTTAACCCTTTTGCTCTGAAGGTTTCTTGTGGCTGGTACAAAATGTTTTCAGCACTAGATAATAACTATAAAGTACACGAAACATATATTCCGCTTTCGTTTTGAGAAGAACCAATTGCCATTAAGACTGGCACAATTAAAGGTAAAGGTATTGGTTTATAATCTCATATTCATTCTAGGCATATTCAGGCGACTCTTACAATTAAAATGCAGTTCTAGGTACTATAAGAAAGCGTACACATTAGCGTTATGATGCTGCTTAAAAGAAAACGCTTTGTAACGAACATAGTTTACTCGTAACGAACAATCTATTCTCTTGTGCCTCTCTAATGATTTCGAATGGGGTTTCTTTTTTTACATGTGCATCAAAAGAAGACAAAGGGAAAAAGTGGCTAAAATTAATTGTTTTCTCTGTAATCAGTTTATGTTTCACCTGATTGTTTTCTATTTGACAGACATAGATGAGTGTATGGCGGACCCTGTACTATGTAATGGAGGTACATGTACCAACTTCCAGGGATCCTATAGATGTGCCTGTCCACCTGGTGTCGGAGGCCGACATTGTGATGACGGTAATGAACTAATTTACTCATTCACCTTTATGGTATCGTACGGTAAAAATGATATACACTTAGTAAAATGATTTGTTTCTGAGATAGGCTGTTTATGATCTGGTATGACACAGCGAAAATAAAAAGATAGCGTTTGTTTTACTTGAGATTAGAGGAATAATGTTCTTGCCACAATGGTTTCTTCTGTTTTCTGTTGTGTGCCAATCAGTCGTTATTAGGAAAGGGGTATAAAACTAACTTTATTGTTCGATATTAAGCAGTTTCCTTCGATTTGGACTTGTCACACATTTTCAAAGGGAGGGATATGTAAGTATTCTTGTGAACGATTAATAGTTGTTGATCAGGGGACTGTTTTATAGAGTGTTATAACTTTACGTCTATTTTTAGACAATTGTTGCCACCCTTGAATGTCAAAAGTAACTTTGTATGTGCGAATGAAAAATAGACATGCTTTTTTCTAGGTACAGTATATTTCACAGGTAGGGCAGGTGCCCTGTTTACGTCTTAGTCAATGCTTTTCTAAGATACTCTTCATCTTTATTTCTTTAACATTTGCGTTAATAAGGATATATTCCATACGAACTTTTGTGAGACAGTTCCCCTGTCCTTTTAACAAGGCAACCTTTTAAACGATGTTCCATTATATGCATGTTCCAGTGACCGATCCCTGTGATGGAATTGTGTGTGCGAATAGAGGACGCTGTGAGGTCTCCACGTCTGGTCAAGGTGTTTGTATATGTCCTCAACAATGGACGGGGGATTTCTGCCAAGACGGTATGTTGTGTTAATCGGTTAAGGTTAAGCCGCTTTCTGCATAAGCAATGTTTCATTTTCCTACCAAATGTATCAACGTTGTTAAGTTATAACGACCATATCAGCACTATTGTGCTTTCTAACGCTATCTTAGCTGTTCATATCGATATTGTTTAAGAAATGAAGATATCCTTTTTCTTCTATGGACTTATGGACCTCAAAACCTTAGCATGATGTTTGTAAGCTGACAAATAATTTTATCACGTTCCCATCCCGAAAATTTATCACACGTCATTCCGACACAGTCAGCTCTTCATGTGGCTATGAAAAGTATTCCCAGGCAATTCAAATTCACAAATGCTAATGAACTTAGAAAATACTGAGAAAGTCAACAATACATCTATACAACAAAATAAATCATTGTTTTTGCTCTCATATCAAATATAAAACCACTAAACAGTTTAGTTAGATATACTGTATTTTAATTCACTCGTCTATTACAGTTAGTTATATATTAACGCATTACTGTTTCTTAATGTAAGCTAAATGAAATGTCATCATTTTAAGCTATACACGCATTTATAGAGTTTGATACTGAATAAGATATATGTTTTGTCACGATGTACATGATCACTTTAATTACGGTATATACATCTCATGTCTAACTTTTACTTTATTCTTGTAGACATAAACGAATGTGCCCTACCCACATTCCCATGTGGCAACGGAACGTGTCAGAACCTCCGCGGTTCGTTTAACTGTGTATGTAACCCGGGCTTTACAGGCACACACTGTGAAGATGGTATGTATACAGTAATATAACGCTGCAAATCTCATTTTTTGTTTTATCAACACAATATCCCATTTCTCTCATATTTAAATAGAAATGAAATTGAATCAAAGTCAAAATTGCATAATTACAGAATGTTGGTATTGATTCAATTCAATTTCAATTTTGAGTATACATTTCATTCAGCCACGTTGGAATTTGTCAGACTTATGGATAAAGAAGTTCATTGGTATCAAACTATTTCATAAGCGAAACAAACGTGTCAACAGCCAATAGAAGAAGAGGGAAAGACTGAAATCACAAGCTGACAGCTTTAAAAGAAAGAATATAATGCTTTCTGGTATTGTGCTAAGATTGTGCTAAGATTGTAAGAAGACGTTATTTGTACACAAGTATTGCACAAATAGACAATGCTTCGTTTTGGTCACCAAACAACTGATTTCTTAGTTATCTGCAGCAGACATCAACATCCAAAGAACAGACATCAATCAGAAAACTTGAAATGCATCATTGTCGTAAGCATGAAAAGGATTATTCAAAACCCATTGTGAATTAATTGAAACCAGTGCCAAAACCATCTTGTAGACAATTGATTTATTGGTAGAGTTTATACAAGCTGGTGTTAAAGGTGTCATCTATTAACTTGATAAAAGAACTCTACGAATCAATTATTTGTATTATAGACAATTGATTGATTGGTAGAGTTCATATAATCTCTTTTAAGGTGCTTCCTATTTACTTGATATAAGAACTCCTACAATCATTCATTTGTATTGTAGATGTAGACGAGTGTTTGTCAGTGGTCTGTGAAAACGGAGGTACATGTCAGAACACGGCGGGGTCCTTCCAGTGTGTTTGTGCGCCCGGCTTTGTGGGACTCTATTGCTCATTCGGTAAGAAAATAGACGTTACAACCACTTATACAAGATATAACACACTGGATATCAGGGACACCATTGCTCATTCGCTGAGATTTGCCTTTTAAGTTTGACCACGGTTTTTATTTTTCTGAAACCAAATGTTGATGTCAATAATGCCTATTATAAAGCACCTGTCTTAAGAGAATATAGATACGGGTATGAAACAAAACTAACGAAATACTAGCATTGGGCAATATATAATGATGTCGTTTTGTCATAACGTAGTGTTCCTAATACGGTTGACACAATGTCATGTTTGGTATTTTAGAATTGTCTACTAAACGTCTTATCTCGTCCAGCAGATATGAAAACCTATACAATTTCATCAATAAGTGATGAATCTGATGAGCCCTTCCCCCTTGTTCTTTAGGTCTGCTGATTCTACTGATTGGTTTGGTTCAATGCCAGACTTTCACAAGTCCTTCTCTTTCAGTTACGGTAGTCTTGTATTGAATCCCTCTTATGACGACCAAATTCATAGATGTATAGATGAGAATCTTCAATGAGAAAGGGTGTAGTCAAACATTTAAATAGTCCTTTAGCTGGTCCATTATCTTTTCTCTTATGCTCTTTTTAGACGACCTTGAATGCTCTAACCTGCCATCTCCCTGCAATGATAATGGACGGTGTGTGGAGCTCCTGGGCTCATACAGGTGTGAGTGTTACCTTGGGTATACAGGACAGTATTGTAAGAATGGTAAGTTAGGTCGTCATCATCCTCATCATCCTCATCATCATTATCTCATCATTATCATCCTCATTATTATCATCATCATCATTATCATCATCATTATCATCATCATTATCATCATCATTATCATCATCATTATCATCATCATTATCATCATCATCATCATCATCATCATCATCATTATCATCATCATTATCATCATCATTATCATCATCATTATCATCATCATTATCATCATCATTATCATTATCTCATCATTATCATCCTCATTATTATCATCATCATTATCATCATCATTATCATCATCATTATCATCATCATCATCATCATCATCATTATCATCATCATTATCATCATCATTATCATCATCATTATTAGCATCATTATCATTATCATCGTCATCATCATTATCATTATCATCATCATCATCATCATCAGTATCATCGTCATCATCATTATCATTATCATCATCATCATCATCATCAGTATCATTATCATCATCATTATCATCATCATTATCATCATCATTATCAGCATCATTATCAGTATCATTATCATCATCATTATCATCATCATTATTAGCATCATTATCATTATCAGTATCATTATCAGCATCATTATCAGCATCTTTATCAGCATCATTATCAGCATCATTATCATTATCAGCATCATTATCAGCATCATTATCAGCATCATCATCATTATCATTATCAGCATCATTATCAGCATCATCATCATTATCATTATCATCATCATTATCAGCATCATTATCAGCATCATTATCATCATCATTATCAGCATCATTATCAGCATCATTATCATTATCATCATCATTATCAGCATCATTATCATCATCATTATCAGCATGATTATCATCATTATCAATATGTTCCATATATTACGGATCATTTTTTACTGTTGATAAACACTGAAACTATTTATTTACAACTACATGTAATACCTTCTTGTCTTCGTATCATAAAATTCTTGTGTTTTGTGTTTGAACACAGTTTTACTATCAGAACACTGAACGAGTAATGGCAGTATGTGATGTTGTTTCGTTTTATCTTAAATATGGATACATGTATTGTTTCATCATTCTTAAACATTAATGAATGTTTGAGCACATTTTACTATCAGAGTACTGAACAAGGAATTACACTATGTGGTTTCATTTTGTTTTATCTAGATATAGATGAGTGTATGAACAGTCTGTGCCTGAATAACGCCACTTGTAACAATGTTCTTGGATCGTTTACTTGCTCCTGTCAGTCAGGTTGGACGAGTCCACTTTGTGAAGCAGGTACTTACTACTTTCACCATTCTGCATGTTTCCCAAAGCATTCGACTTAACTGCTTCCCTTCATATAACCTCATTTCAAGCATTTCAGCTGACGACTTGGAAAAATACCGTTCGCAGTCTATAATTTTGTTATAATGGTTTCTTTCCGACATAACAAAAAGATGTTCCGTCTATAAGTGTCGTTTGCTTTTGCTTTCCATCAATATCTAGTCAAAAGTCAAAATGTTAAAGCTGGTCAATTGCATTGTGTTGATTTTATTTGGAAGATGGCAATAAGACAAAATGTATTGATTCTCTATACGTTTGCCATAGTAGTCAATTACATAATTGCCTTCAGTTACATACAAGAACAAGCATTCGGCGAGTGTTCTGTTCAAGGCGAAAGGTGACCACCCCTTTCATTAAAGGATTTGTTCCGAATCCTCACTCTCAAATATATAGCTGAGAAACAGTGTCAACTATAAAAAATGATAGATTGATCATTCTTATTTCCCTGCTATTGTATGTTTTCATAGGCTTACTAATTCATTTCTCCTCTTAACCTAGTGTTTAAGTATCCATCACAATTGCTATTATAATTCACCGTATCGTCTTTGAAATGCGGCATGTTCAGTATTGTTAGTGTACATCATATCGATGGTTCAATGCATGATTAAAATAAGTGCTTCATGTTTATGAAGCACTTGGTTTAAACTTGCAATGAACCCTCGTTTCCTTGGTATAGATTATTACAACGTGAGCTTTAGTCTGTTTAACAAATCTTGTTTGGTTTCAGATATTGACGAGTGTATAGACCTAACGAATCCATGCCAAGGCCGCGGTGAATGTACTAATACACCAGGTGGCTATACGTGCACCTGCAACGCTGGATATACAGGGGCATCATGTGGACAAGGTAATTAATTCATCTAATTCAATTAAAAGATATATTCATTTTTATATATCTAAATTGTGTTACAGGTCCGAATTAATAGCAGCAACAGAAAAATAAAATATTAGCACCAACAGGCGAGACAACCTCAACCCAAGAGTCCATTAACGATGCACTGATTATTTCCCTTATCAACCATAATACTATATACTAATTATCTCACGAAAAACTTTTAATCATATATGAAATATCTTTTTTTTCTAAAATACATACATGTTCTTGATGACATTGGATTGAAAGTTGTATGACTCTAGATAATCTACATTTGATTGAGAATAGCTCCTGCTCGGTTGCTTTTATGATTTATTTTTTTCTAAGACCTGCGAATATGGAATACTTGAATATTTTGGCTAGGGAAACCCCAATGGCTTTTTAAGAAACTTACAAGCTCTTATACTTGTAGGCCTGTGTTTTAGCTGGTAAAACGTCCCTGTCCCAACCATTTCCCCATAATCATGCTTGCATATATCTTTACAGATATTGATGAATGCGCTGCCGATCCAACAATTTGCCAAAACGGCGGTACCTGCAGAAACAGCCCTGGTACATTTAACTGTCAATGTTCAAATGGCTACATTGGAGATCGCTGTGAAACAGGTGAGGGGGTTTTCTTTGCGACATGTCAAATCTTCAAGCAGCAGCTACCGAACGACAACAATCAAGTTGGATAGAATAGTCTCTGTCTTTGTAGAAACCGTGGTGAAAAAAGAAACCTTTTTTCGACGCCATTCACTCTTCAGGGTGATTGATTGAAAGGGGACAAAAATGGTTAAAATGAACGACAACGCTTTTCCTTACGATTATGAAACAAGGTCTAACAACTAAACTGCATCACTCTTAATTTTGCTTCCTGGAGTCATTATAAGTATTCACGCTGGTTTCTAGATTATATCCGCCGTTTTGCTTTCTCCGCTAACAGGTATCAAACCCGCGACCCTTGTACCCAGTGTCCGAGGCTTTTCAACTGCACCACTGCCTTCAACAGAGTACATATAGCTTGTAGCAGACATGCTTATTTTGTTATCAGAATGCCTTAACATTTCACATAATTTGAATTATTTGATCAAGGGAAGACCTGAAATAAACATTAGTTTCTTTTCTTTTTTAGATTATGTCAATGACAGAAGCAACTATTTAATTTCCAAAGTGTCTTAGCCGATGACTCTTAAAGATAATTTTGTATTTGTGAATGAAAAAAACACTTTTTTATCTTAAAGTAAGATAACAAGTTCATAGGTACGGCTTAAGTTCCGTTTACTTCAAAGTTAACGCTAAGATACCTTTCTTCTAGTTATATTCAAGGTTACTAGGAAATCTACCGTACTAACTTTCGTGTAACAAGCCCCATGTACTAATCCAAATTTCCCAATGCTATTTTTCAGACATAGATGAGTGCGTGACAGAAACACCCTGCCAGAATAACTCCACATGTACGAATATACCCGGCTCCTATTACTGCACGTGTTCGCCGATGTGGGAGGGCCCAACTTGTCGAAATGGTAAGCGCTTGTAACAGTTTAAGGATTGAAGAGATATTCTTTTCTTTCTTTTTTTGAGTTTTTGTTCATAATTCTTTTATTCGTGTCGGTTTTGTTTTATATATTATGTTTGTATTATTTTGTCTTGTACTTCTTGACACAGTTCTTAATCTTGCTCTTATGTTTTTATTTTTCTTGTTGCCTTCCTTGTTTTTCGTGTTATTTTTATTACCTATCAATGTCGTCTTCCTCTTTTCTTCTTCTTCTCTTTCCACTTCCTTACGAGGCACTGTTGCATCTCATCCTGACATCTGTTTGAATTGTATTGTGTGTATAATGGGCAGGAAACCTTATCACCGAAATTAACATTTCCCATTGTCAATAACCCCTCTGTTACAGATGTCAATGAATGTGCTTCATCCCCATGTGTGAATTATGTGGCATGCGGAAACACACCCGGGGACTACGAATGTATGTGTTTGGATGGATGGACGGGGAAAAACTGCGACACCGGTGCGTTCTTTTTCTTTTTTGATTTTCTTAGTTTGGTTCAAACATTAAATAAACATCAACTACCAACGATAGAGAACGATTAATATAAGTAGCAAGAAGTTGATTAGTTTTCATAAATCTAAGTCAATAATATTTACCAAAGGGATCCGTAGTTAGGAATAGGCGGGGGAAGGGGGGTGGGGGCGGTTACTGGTTACATAGCCATTATCCACAAGGAATTCTAACTACGGGCCAATCTGATATTTACTGTGATATATGGAAATTTATAAAGTTCGTTCTACTTAAATTAATCTTTCTCGATTATTGGGCCTTGATGTATATACTTACACATTGAGCTGTTGAAAAAACGTAGTCAAAGAGTTTTGGGGGAAACACACCAGATTCAAAGGAATGTCTCATATATCCAAAGGTTAAACTTAAACATGTAGGTCATTATCCCTCAATTCTGATATAGTATATAGGCTTGGGTACCGTTTTACTAAACAGTTTACGCTTAAGATTTCCGTAAGTCTAAAACAACAATTCCTCTTTTATCAATATTTGGCTAAGCAATATTGCAAAGTAACACATCATTGGAATTGTCTCTCTGAGACGCTTCAAATGATGTGTCACATTGCAATATTATACGTTCTTTGAAGATACCATCCATGTTTATCAATTATGACTTACGCAAACATTTTCCGTAAGTTGTTTAGTAAAACGGGCCCCTGGACGATATTTCTTTTGTATCAATAATATCAATGCTTATCCATTATCTAAAAAAAATCAAGAAATCTTGGAAATTTAACTAATCATTTGAAAACAGTGTCAAACCCCTCCCCCCAAAAAAGGAGAGAAGCAAATTGAAATAAGACCCCTAAATACAAGTTGATTTACAGTTGTTTATGCCTTTGGAAGACTTTTATCGGAGACAAGAGACGTAATGAACAAACGAGAACTTTTTTTCGTTAATCCTGACATTTACGAGTGTTTAGTTTTAAAGCACGTGGCCTGTTTTTATGGGGGTACAATTGTAACCAAGCTTGTTTTATCAACCATACAATGAAAACATTCGTTTTAAGACAGTGTCTTGTACGGTTTTCCTTGTAGGATAGTTTTCAGGTTACCCAAGAAAATTTACATAATTAAGAATTGGTATCAATGCCACTGTATCCCAATAAAAATAAGTACGAATATAACACAGGGAAAGATTTCACTAAACATTATATGATAAGATTGTGAACAATATTCCCATTTACTTCAATATTAGGATAAGTAATATAAAATAGTAACACATCATTAGAACCGTCTCTCCAAGACACTTCCAATGACAGGTCATATTACAATAGTGTACTTTTATTTGTGATGTTATTCATGTTAATCAGTTTTGACTTCAGCGAATAATTCCCGTAAATCGTTTAGTAAAGCAGTACCCAGACTACCGTTTTACTAAACAGTTTACGCTTAAGATTTTCGTAAGTCTAAAACAACAATTCCTCTTATTTCAATATTGGGCGAAGCTATATTGCAAAGTAACACATCATTGGAATCGTCTCTCCGAGACACTTCCAATGACGTGTCACATTGTTATGTTGTATTTTCATTGAATATAATATCCATGCGTATCAGTTATGACTTACGCAAATACTTTCCGTAAGTCGCTTAATAAAACAGTATCATGGGGTATAGAAGGTCACGAAATGGTATTTTGTTCGAAGGAAGAGAGCGAGAGAGAGAGAAACGCTGACTAACTTTTTGTACATGTATTTCAGACATTGATGAGTGCAGCGATCTTGGTGCATTTGCCTGCTTTAATGGGGGCACATGTTTTAACACCGAAGGCTCTTTGGTCTGTACGTGTCCGCCCAATTTTACAGGGGACCGCTGCGATCAAGGTAAGCATAGATATTTTTTTGGATTGGAATTCGACACCATTTCAAGCAGTCTTTCAATCATTGCGGTCGTTAAACCCAACCTTGCTCCTGGGTTGCGTTTTACTAAACAACCAGAATAAAATGTTTGTGTAAGTCAAAACTGATAAACATGGAAAGTGCTTTAAATAAAGGTACAATATTGCAGCGTAACATGTCATCGGATGCGTCTCTGAGAGAGGATTCCAATGGTGTATTACTTTGCAATATCGCTTAACCCAAAATTGAAATTAGAGGGGATGCCGATTTGAACTTTTGCAAATATTTGGCACAAATTCTTAGAAAAACGCTACCCTAGAATTCCTTTTTTTTTATTCAAAACCTTTGCCTGCATTCCTTTATTAATATAGTTTCTCGATGGCAAAAGAGAAATATGTAATGCTTCATCTAATTGACTCTTAAATCATACAGTGTAAAAAAAAATTGCTCAGCAAGTTTCTAGAATGCACAATCCAAATAAGTTAAGTCGGACACAGCACAAACTAAGCTATAGGGAGAGCAATAGGTTACATTGATTTCGATGAGTTTGACCTATTTGAAGATTTTGTTTTTATCACTTGATGAAACTAATGTTTGAAATCTAGCAAACAAGTCCAAATTTTACGACAAACATTTCAAAATCCATGGATTAAGTGGAAAACGATATATATATATATATATATATGTGTGTGTTTTTGTTCATCGTTACCTTACTATTAATTTCAATTTGACATTATTAACCCTTAAGTACTATGTTTTATCACATGATGATGAATGCTGTTTACTTCCTCTTGTGGAGTCATAAACCATAGGAAAAACATATATTCTCATTAAAGTCTCATCCATGTACATATACAATTCTATTCATATGAACACATATACACAGCCTAAAACATGAAATTGCATAAGGATATTCGAATTTGAATTATAAGAGACTATCACGTTTATAAATAATAAAACATACATAACACATGAATTATGATTACAACGTAAAACGAAGAATGACTTGCTTATTCTTTTCTAAAGCAAGGTTGAAAACAATTTTGGATAAAAAGAGAAGTAAGGTGTGTATACGTATAAATGTATTTATACATTAAATTCCATTGCTTTCCCTAATGTTTTTTTCCCTCTCAGATGTTGATGAATGTGCCTTGCCCAACCCACCGTGCCAAAATGGGGCCGAGTGTACAAATTATTTCGGCGACTATTTCTGTGATTGCCTGGCAGGTTGGTCTGGCGTCAACTGTGACATAGGTTAGTACAGCATAAACATTAAAGCCCATACTTTAACTAACTAACTAACTAACTAACTAACTAACTAACTAACTAACTAACTAACTAACTAACTAACCAACTAACTTTATTTTATTCCATACTAAACATTACACGTAATGTAGCAAATACAAAAGTGTACATGACAAAAATAAACATGAATCAACAGAAGCGTTTTTAATCAAATTCATATACATTACATTACATTTTATTAGCAGCGGCAACAAAGTTTGCCTTTAGCCATTTACAATTCATATAGATCAAGTACAGTACAGTTCAATTCTTAAAGAGACATGCGTCATAAATATTTACACATCTTTTATGTGGTGTTCAGATGAGTACAGTGTAGTTACTTCAATCCATTGCCAAACAATAACGACATTTGACAAGTTTGTTGCAGACGACTCTAGAAAACATTTTTGGAAAAGGAGAAATTGCTCTTGACGAGCAATTTCTTCTTTTCCAGCAATATTTTCTGCTCTATTAGAAGATTATCGTCGTCTGCAAACTATTTCAATTTTGGACTGTCAGAACTTTTGCCGTTCGATAAAGGGTAATAATAAACAGTTTAGCGGAAAAATTATCAGCCAACGCATGGTTTCAAATGGAGCAGTCTTGTTTTCTGAGCCTGGTTTACTACTGTATTAATCGCCAAGGGCCCATATAAGCAGTCGAAATTGATAAAAAAAACTCTACATGTAGTAAATAAGGAAAATAAAAGTAAATAAAAATACTTACAATTTGTAATTTTTTATCTATTCGCCATTCTCAATTTCTTCTTTTGTCATAGATTTAGCAGTTGAACACCACCTCATGAACGACTTCGGGAAAAATATTGTTCTTTGAAAATGAATTTCGAAACTATTTCAATCATACATGTTTGACGATTTTGATTGGTCGAATTACTTTCAGATATAGATCAGTGCAGGACTATACAGTGTTCTAACGGCGGTGTTTGTGCCAATAGAAACGGTGTGTATGGATGCAGTTGTCCACCTACATGGACCGGAGAGTTCTGTGATGACGGTAAGGATAGAACCGTTAGCTCTACTTTATTTTATGCCAAAAGGAAAATTACCCAAGCCAGGTCACGATTGAACTCAAGACCAATGTATTCTAAGTTAACACAAGCTAACGACTTAGGTTTGCGAGTATTAGCATATTATTGGTTTGTTAACACCAAAGACTACATTTATATCGATTTGTATTGATTTGTGATTGCTTTATTTGTTAATATCGCAGCTTTCATTGCATCAAAATTGATATAATCCTTATAGGCTTGAAACTGACGGTTTCTGTTATCCACAATGACAAAAAAGAAGTAATTAATCACGAAACTGTACCATTGTTGTTTGGTCCTTGGTAGAATCAAAACAAGAAACAATTGCTTTCAATTAATACGAGATAAATAAACTAATAAGTGTAATGCCATTTCTATGAAATAGGTGGGTATTCATATGGTAGGAAATGATTTATTGGAACAATATTGAAAAAAAGGTTTGAACTTTGAAGCAATATAACGTCAATAATATCCGGTAAACTGTTCGGTTATTTAGACCTATACAATATATACATACGTGTTAATTATATTTGTTTTGCTTGTAAGCCTTATTGTTCTTTGGCTTTTACGCTCTTACAGCTGAATTTGATTACTTTTACAGCAACAAACTTATGCCTGCTCATGATTCATATGCACTACACGTGGGCAGCACACACTATATACTGCTCCCAATGCAGATTAACAAGTACACTATGAAACACGTTGCGGCGAAATGATATATTGTGGCCTTTTTTAAGCGTTTCATGCCTGTAGGTTTCATACTGGTGACCTATGTTTGTTATGTTGTAGATGTGAGAGAGTGTGATGATCCAACGACTTGTAAGAACGGAGCAACATGCATTGAAGAACCAGGCAGCTTCGACTGTAATTGTCCACCAGGTTTCACTGGTACACTATGTGACAGAGGTTAGTGGCTCATTCCTTCCACCTTTTTCCATAGTGATAGAGGCGTTTCTCGCTTGTATTAGCGATATTGAAATCAGGGGTTCTGTGTTTGAGACTATATCTCAGCCAATATTCTCTCCGACGTAACATGGTGTCGGTGTTATGCCTTATCATTCTCTCAGACTTTACAGAAGTCAGTGTGAGTAAGTATGTCACTCTCTTACCCCGTCCACAGAGAGAAGTCACTCTCTTACCCCGTCCACAGAGAGACGTCAGTCTCTTACCCCGTCCACAGAGAGAAGTCAGTCTCTTACCCCGTCCACAGAGAGAAGTCACTCTCTTACCCCGTCCACAGAGAAAAGTCACTCTCTTACCCCGTCCACAGAGAGAAGTCACTCTCTTACCCCGTCCACAGAGAGAAGTCACTCTCTTACCCCGTCCACAGAGAGAAGTCACTCTCTTACCCCGTCCACAGAGAGACGTCAGTCTCTTACCCCGTCCACAGAGAGACGTCAGTCTCTTACCCCGTCCACAGAGAGAAGTCACTCTCTTACCCCGTCCACAGAGAAAAGTCACTCTCTTACCCCGTCCACAGAGAGAAGTCACTCTCTTACCCCGTCCACAGAGAAAAGTCAGTCTCTTACCCCGTCCACAGAGAGAAGTCAGTCTCTTACCCCGTCCACAGAGAGAAGTCAGTCTCTTACCCCGTCCACAGAGAAAAGTTATATTTATATGGGAAGGTGACCGATGGCGTTGAAATGAAAGTGGTCCAATGGTAAAGTGTCGGCCTCCGGACACGAGAATCCTGGGTTCAAATCCCTCGAAAAGTTGGATTTAACTTGCTATCCTTTTCGTCGCGATTCCTAGTTATATATTCAGGAAGAAGAATCGAGGGTGATTAATCTAAGTGTTTCGCAATCGATATAAAATATATTAATCTAATCTAAATGACGATGAAATAATTATTTCTACTATAGGCGGGGGATATCAGGGACGATTGATTAGTATATACCAATAATTCCTAGGGATAAGTTAACTACTTTTATAAACCTGATTTAACCTGGTCCAACACATACAATAGGCTAGTTTAAACCAAATATAATGCTTATCTTTTCATCTGTTTCTTTCCCGAATCGATGATGAATAGTTTTTAACAAGGAAGCAAAACGGGACAAAACAAACCCGATGAAAATTGATGCATGGACGAACCTCAGTATTCGTTAAATTAAAGGAAGACTTTGGTTCCTTAGAAATATAAGAGACGGAATATAAATAGTACCTTTTATCTGGAACTCTGTTTATATTTTCAGATATAAATGAGTGCTTTTTCAGACCTTGCTTGAACAACGGGACTTGTACCAACCAAAGCCCGGGATATACTTGTGAATGCACTGCTAGCTGGAAAGGGCCAAATTGTGGAACAGGTAAACATATTTGGACCCTAGCCTAGAATACTGTTTTTCGATTCTTCCCCACATCCGTTTTGTAAGACAATAAAGAAATTTGAAAAGAAACAAAAGTGTATTTCTTGGGGTTTTGAGATTAGGAAGGCATTCTTAATAACATTGTCTGTTTATTTTTTTTTTTTATATGGATTTTACATCACATCAACATTATTTCAGTTATGTAGCGATGCCCGACTCTTAATGATGGAGGAAGACCCCATACTCAACTGCCCATAAGGGCTGGTCAAGGTGGGTAGAACCATCGGCATTCCGTAAGTCAGTCGGGAGACTGCCTCTCATGAAAATCCATATCCCTTTCAGGATTTGAACCCACGCGGAGAAGGGCCATGTGATTTCAAGTTCTGTACTCTAACCACTAGGCCACGGAGGCCCCCTGTCTGTTTATTATAGGTTTTCATTAACCCTTTACCAAGCGCCAAATTTTTGACTGCCCTAAATTAAAAGTGTTCTCAGATGACATTCCAAAATGGGATGAAAGTGTAAATAATCTTCTGATAGATTAGAAAACATCGTGGGAAAAGGAGAAATTGCTCGTTAAGAGCAATTTCTCCTTTTCCCTTAGTGTTTTCCAGAGTCGTCTGCAACACAATGGTAAAATGTCGTTATTGTTTGGTAATGGGTTAAAGATTGTTTTAAGATAATTGTTGCCATCTCATGAAACATAACTAGCCTTATCCTTTTAACATTGAAATGATTTGTTCCAGATGTGGATGAGTGTACGGACTCGAACCCCTGTCAAAATAGTGCAGTATGTACCAACACGCAAGGGTCCTATAACTGTGCCTGTGTTTCCGGATACATCGGGAAAAACTGTGAAAATGGTATGGCTTATACATGTTCACATTACCACCTAACGTCACATGTTTGAGTCTTGTAGCAGACACCTTTCAAAAAGAATTTTGGCAAAAGGAGAAATTGCTTGGCAAAAGTAATATATCCTTTTGCCACAATGAATTTTTAAATCTATTCACATATCACAACAGCAGAACTGAAAGATTTACACGTGTTTATAAAGCTTTTCTAAAGAGGTCTGCTTCAAGTGAAAAAAGTTGTTATTTCAAATTATATACCCGTTATTTATCAATAACTTAAATCCCTATGTACGTAATTTGTAAGATTGTTTGGAACTAATCAGTTACGATAATATATGTTCATATGAATGATGCAGTAGATTAAATGTTTTTTCCATACTTTGTTAATGAATTTAAACGCACATTCATCAATTACATAAATCACCGTACATAAAGTGGACATGCATTATGGCAGAAAATTCCTCTGTTGTCATACCAATTTTACACAATGCTAATAAGAATACATCGTGGTTAATTAGTTGAAGTTCGCTAGTGCATTTTTATTTTGAAACAAAACACACGCATTATGAGCGAACATCTAACGGTGACCTTTTACTGTCTTATGATTCTAGATATAGACGAGTGCTTGTCACTGCCATGCCTATTTGGAGGGACGTGCGTAGATGAGCTAGCAGGCTTTACCTGTATCTGTCCACCTGGTCGATCCGGAACTACTTGCGAGCTAGGTATGTTTAAATCCAATACTCAATTAAAGAACATGCGCTTTGCCATTTAAGATGCTTGTTCACAGATGTGAGCAGGTTTGAAAGTTAAAGGTTATTATATTGAAAACTGCACAACAGCTGTAGTGTTATGCGATTCGAACTTAAGAAAAGTCAATGGAAGCACAGGTTGATCGTGTTTAATTCTTTAAAGTAAGTGTTCAGAGCAACTGTGACAACGCTTTTGAGATCTACCGCACATAAACTGTAAAACCTAGATAGGTTGTCGCTTCCTGAATAAGGTACTCTTTCAATTGTTACGTTTACGTGTTTATCAAACACAAGTACAAAAACTATATTGTTTTAACGACAATTTATTTTGACTTTCAAATTATCCTTTCTGTGAATAATCACGTTTGAAAAGGTAGAAAGCATGACAAAAATAAGATAAGAAAAACAAGGAAACGTAATAAATTGTCTGGTATTTGGGTTTATCTATTACAATTGATTGTCTTCGCTAATTGTTTCTGCAGCATCTGCGTTAACGTGAAGTTTAATGTAGAGAGACTGTAACCCTGTTACATAGAGTAGCTTCCTTTACATAGCCTTATAATATTATCGTCAATAAGAAGATGTAAGATAACGTTTCGAAAGAAAGTCTCTTTGTCTCATGCCAAATTGGAAATAGATAATCGGATCATTATTGCACCAATCTGGAGTAGTGTATTCCATTTTACATGACTATCCCAATTCACATAGAAACAGTTGAAAACGAGCTTGTTATATGGCATAAAACCATTTCTTTTTTGCTAGATGTAAACGAGTGCATGGGAACTGCCAATGGAGAAATTTACCTGGAAGCAATTGAAACCAGTGGTTAAATAGGCTAAAACCATCTCTTTCTTTTTACCAGATGTGAACGAGTGCGTTAGGACGCCAACTGCCAATGGAGAAATTTACCTGGAAACAATCGAAACCGGTTGTTAAATAGGCTTAAACCATCTCTTTCTTTTTACCAGATGTGAACGAGTGCGTTAGGACGCCAACTGCCAATGGAAAAATTTACCTGGGAACAATCGAAACCGGTTGTTAGATAGGCTAAAACCATCTCTTTCTTTTTACCAGATGTGAACGAGTGCGTTGGGACGCCAACTGCCAATGGAGAAATTTACCTGGAAACAATCGAAACCGGTTGTTAAATAGGCTAAAACCATCTCTTTCTTTTTACCAGATGTGAACGAGTGCGTTAGGACGCCAACTGCCAATGGAAAAATTTACCTGGAAACAATTGAAACCAGTCGTTAAATAGGCTAAAACTGTCTCTTCTCTTTGCTAGATGTGAACGAGTGTGTTGGGACGCCAACTGCCAATGGAGTAATTTACCTTGAAACAATTGAAACCAGTTGTTTTATCGATTAAAACCATCTCTTTCTTTTTGCCAGATGTGAACGAGTGCATGGGAACTGCCAATTGAGAAATTTACCTAGAAGCAATTGAAACCAGTGGTTAAATAGGCTAAAACCAGCTCTTTCTTTTTACCAGATGTGAACGAGTGCGTTAGAACGCCAATTGCCAATGGAGAAATTTACCTGGAAACAATCGAAACCAGTTGTTAAATAGGCTAAATCCATCTCTTTCTTTTTACCAGATGTGAACGAGTGCGTTAGGACGCCAACTACCAATGGAGAGATTTACATGGAAACAATTGAAACCAGTTGTTAAATAGGCTTAAACCATCTCTTTCTTTTTACCAGATGTGCACGAGTGCGTTAGGACGCCAACTGCCAATGGAGAAATTTACCTGGGAACAATTGAAACCAGTTGTTTAATAGGTTAAAACCATCTCTTTCTTTTTGCCAGATGTGAACGAGTGCGATATGACACCAACTGCCAATGGAGGAATTAACCGGGAAACAATTGAAACCAGTTGTTTAATCGGTTAAAACCATCTCTTTCTTTTTGCCAGATGTGAACGAGTGCGATATGAAACCAACTGCCAATGGAGGAATTTACCGGGAAACAATTGAAACCAGTTGTTTAATCGGTTAAAACCATCTCTTTCTTTTTGCCAGATGTTAACGAGTGCGATATGACACCAACTGCCAATGGAGGAATTTACCGGGAAAGAATTGAAACCAGTTGTTTAATCGATTAAAACCATCTCTTTCTTTTTGCCAGATGTGAACGAGTGCGATATGACACCAACTGCCAATGGAGGAATTTACCGGGAAACAATTGAAACCAGTTGTTTAATCCGTTAAAACCATCTCTTTCTTTTTGCCAGATGTGAACGAGTGCGATATGACACCAACTGCCAATGGAGGAATTTACCGGGAAACAATTGAAACCAGTTGTTTAATAGGTTAAAACCATCTCTTTCTTTTTGCCAGATGTGAACGAGTGCGATATGACACCAACTGCCAATGGAGGAATTTACCTGGAAACAATTGAAACCAGTTGTTTAATCGGTTAAAACCATCTCTTTCTTTTTGCCAGATGTGAACGAGTGCTTAGGAAGACCATGTGCCAATGGAGGAATCTGTATTAACAATGCAGGGTCATTCTCATGTCAGTGTACTGAACAATGGCGCGGTCCAACTTGTCTGATAGGTAGGTACCGTTTGTTCTTTAAACCCATTACCAAACAATAAAGACATTTAAACACTTTCTTGCAGACAACTCTGGAAAACATCATGGGGAAAGGAGAAAGTACTCGTAACGAGCAAATTTTCCTTTTCCCACAACGTGTTCTGCCCCTTCAGACGATTATTGTTTAATTTCATCACATTTTTAAATGTCGTCTGCAAACTCTTTCAATTTGGGACAGTCTAAAATTTGGTGTTTGGTAAAGGGTTAATCGATACTCTATATCGGATATGTGATTGATCCAAATTGAAAGGAACATCAGACGGTAAAAGATAGCATTATCCTAACAATTGATTTATATTATTGTGTGAAAAAAATGTGACATCAAGTATACTCTGTTAATTCTTAACAAATGATTTTTCTATCTTAAATACTTTCTGCAACTCAAGCGGGATAGATTGTAGTAAACATTGAAGTTATTGAAACATTCTCAATCTAAGTTGCGTTCAGTAACTATTCTTGCATTTACAAAATTAATAAGTCGTTTCCAGTCAAATTAGATTCCTTTTCTTTTTTTTTTTAAATATGTTTAAAAACGGCATCTGAAATGCACTAGCTTCCAATTTTTAAATGGTGCATTCAATTTGAAATCTTTATTCAAGACACGTATCACGGGTTCAGTAGGAAATTATTGATCTTACAGTTAAGACACTCTGCTACAAACCCTACATCAACCTCATTCCTTGTTGACTGTTTCAAATACCTGTTGATCGAAATAAGATTTTCGAGCGAAACTAATGATCCATATTATCTCATTTCAACCATGTCAAAATTCAATATACTTATTTCTTCTTTTTAATTTCACCAGATGTGAACGAGTGCAACGTCATTCAGTGTGTAAACGGAGGCATTTGTGTGAACACAGCAGGATCGTACCTATGTCAGGGTTGTAACCCAGGTTATACCGGTCAACGATGTGAACAAGGTAATCGTGTAACACTCTCTTTAACCCTTTACCAAACGCCTGATATTTGAAAGTCCGAAATTAAAAGAGTTTGCAGACGACATTCCAAAATGTGATGAAATATGAAAATAATCTTCTGATAGGGCAGAAAGTATTGTGGGAAAAGAGCAATTTTTCCTCTTCCCACAATATGTTTCAGAGTCGTCTGCAACAAAGTGGTTAAATGTCGTTATTGTTTTGAAATGGGTTAAAGTTATGCCCGTTTGATGGTTATGCAACATATCGGACATTTATTCGCTCAAGAAAATAGCAGAGGAATGCATTTCGGACACATCTGCGAAATTCAGTGAGACGTGATTTGTCGGAAATGAGGTGTAATAATTCAAGTACATAGCTACTACATTCAATCCACACCACATAAAAAGCGCTATGACACATATTATCAAATTAAATGTACCATAGATTAGCTCTGTGATATTTGATGTACTCAATAATGTAACCGTTCAATAAAATAATCCATATTATGGTTCTGCAACACTTCGTTGGCGAGTATGCATTCAAAGTCGTCCCTGGCCTTTTTAAAGGAAACTGACTCAAAATATCTACATGTGATAATATATTTTGAATAACGTGACAGTCCTTTCATATAACCATAGGTAGCGCTGTATTGTATTTAATACTGTAAACGTTTCCTCAATTACCTATATAATGATTCTTAAAAAAATGAATGTGCAATTATGTTGGCGATAGTGGGCCATAGGTAGAGCGTTTGCTTCTGGTTACAGATGGTATCGGTTTTGATCCATGTTAGCAGCAAGGCGAAAATGCCAGGACTAACCCAAAAATCGGCACGAGTACAGGGTCAGTATCCACGAAGCATCGAGCGAGAGAATTTATAAAGCTTTAAGCTAGAGCGTCACAATCGATGTAAATGAATAAGTTTAAACTTTACACCTGTATTCTTTCTTTTTCAGATATAAATGAATGTAATTCGCCGAACAGTTGTTTAAATGAAGGTCTTTGTAATAATACACAAGGATCGTTTACATGTAATTGCACCAAAGAGTGGACTGGACCTGATTGTGGCACAGGTATAGTAAGATAAGATAACTTTCTCAGTGTATAAATGCGTTTCAGCAACATTTTTATGGACCTTTTGGGAATAAGGTATAAATAATTAGAATATTCTCTCTTCACAGTATACATGTGTTTCAGTTACACTTTTCTGGGCCATAAGAAAGATGTAGTAAATAAGATATCTTTATCAGTTTTTATGTGTTTCAGAAACATTTTATGGACCTTTTAGTTGCATAGGTACAGAGGACTAGATAAATGTCCTCTCTTAGTATACGTGTGTTTCAGTGACAATATTCTGGACCATTGTGTGACACAGGTGTAGTAAAATATTTCCAATAAATATGTCTTTCAAGCATATTTTCGCTAGCTTGTGTTGGTAGACAATCGTTAGAGTCGTCTCGTCGAAACGAATCTAATAAATACCTACACCATAGAGTTCAGAGGAGAGTTGCAATGAAACCCTGCATTTTATCTGCTCCTTTATTGGCCAGAATTCCATATCACTTATTAAATAATAAAAAATGACACCTGCCTTCTGACACTTGTTTCTGGGTAGTAACTGGTGTTTTAAAATCATATATCATAGTTCACTTATGTAATATGGTGCCATTTCCTTATTTGCCTTTTTGATTTACCAAAACAGTTACAGGTTACTTCTTACATATGTTGGTCAATTTCTATTCGCGTCTAAACCTAAGTTTATAATGTCCCTTGCTACAAATGACATTTTTTTCTTGGGAGAAAGGGGGGACTTGATCTTACTGATAAGCTATTACGATAATTTCATACTATGTACTGGATAATTAAAGAAAAAGTTCCTTACTTTGAAATTTGGTTGGGATGTATCATGTTACAAATCGTGTGCAAAAATGGCATGCTGACATATATGACCTGCTGGTAATTTATTTAGGTTGTATTTCCCTTTTTTCTTAACTGGACAGAACAGAGTGGTCTGTCAATGAAAATGCTCGTATTTATGTAATGCGATCTTATTTTAAACTTTTTCCATAGATAAGAATGAATGTTTGCCCAACAACCCCTGTCAGAATGGAGCGCCATGTGTAAACACCCAAGGGTCATACAACTGTTCGTGTTCGAATGGATATGAAGGAACGAACTGTGAGACAGGTAAGATCTTTACCAATGTGCTGATAGGAAATTGGTAAAAAAATAGCATTGGCCTTTGAGGACTGTGTGACTTGCTTAGATAAGAGACAGGAAAGCCAGTTATTTTTTATATAAGTTCATCATTTCAATTATGTCATGTAATGATTGTCCTAACGCTGAGTAGTTTGATATTTGTGTTTTACCTGGAATAATTCATCGACATTTACGAAATGAATAAATGTCATAATATAGTACCTATCTATTCTGTTTTCATAAATGTATGTTCGATATATTCAAAAGAGTTGTGTAGATAAAACCAGTTTAGTATAAACATAGTTACTTCTCTGTGCTATTTTGATAGAAACATTGAGACCAAATTAGAATTTGATGTTTGATTGTAATTGCTCCTATTGTGTCTCAATGCTTTCTTAAACCATTTGCTACAGGTGTCTTTCAGAGTCTATATACGAATGATAGCTATGAATAACAGTCATTCTGGTTTTCAAATACATGTTTATGTAGATAAGACAAAACAAATAAAATATGAATAGTGTAAAAAGTTCAATGAGGGTAGACCAAGTATGTTTGGCCGATGCTGTATGCATCCTCACATAATACTTGTGTTTATGCGTATTCGTATATGAGTTAATACGCATATGTAAGTAAAATGTACGTTAATGATTTGAATATCATGTATTTTCATTATCCGTCTTGTTTTACTTTATATAGATATAGATGAATGTGCCGCGCGTCAACCATGTGTGAATGGGGCGACCTGTACGAACACCCAGGGGTCCTATACTTGTACATGTGCTACTGGATGGTTCGGTAGAAATTGCGTAAATGGTAAGGAACGTTTATTAACCGTATCATTTTGCCGAATCCAATTCCACTTAAAGAAGAATAACTTTGTAAGTGAATGACATAGTAAGTTGTCTCTAATCCTTATAGTGCTGGAACCGACATCATGCTTGTGCAGACAGATAAGATCCAGGCCAGCCGCCAAGTATAGTGATCTAACCTGTTTGCTACTCTGAGTATTTTGTCTCAACAAAAATAAGCATATATTCAAGTTACAGTTAAACTTGGGTTAAGAAGCCAGCCTATGGGACAGAGTGAATTGGCTGTTTAAGACAGGTTGGCTGCTTAACACAAATTGATTTACACTATAAATCTAACAATGAGCCTTTCTGTAGTGGCTGTTTAAGGCAGGTTGGCTGCTTAAAACGGTGGCTGCTTAACACAAGTTAGACTGTATTTGGAAAGCAGATGACACAATAATCTATTTTTAGAAAAATAACTCGGCATTCTAAGGGCTTTAAGACAACATGTTGTATATTAGTGGTTGAAACAGCTGAATAAAAACATAAGGTAATATGTTTGACAGTTATCTTGTCTTACTAAGCTTCTAGGCCTCATTAACACTTTACTAAACACCATATTTTCAACTGTCTCAAATTAAAAGAGCTTGAAGACGACATTTCAAAATGTGATGAAAATGAAAACTAATCTTCTTATAGTGCAGATAGGGCAGAGGACATTGTGCGAAACGGAGAAATTGCTCGATAAGATCAATTACTCCTTTTCCCAAAAATGTTTTCCAGAGTCGTTATTGTTTGTTTATTGGTTAATCAACTCTAAGTATCTCGTTTCAATGTACAATGTATGTATACCCCTAATTATTTCAAGATGAAGATTGAGACACTGGGAGGCTGATGCATTGTACGTATGGAGCAATAGTTCATATTGATGCTTTTCAGCTAATATTAAATTCAAATAACAAATAGTGTCACTATGACAACGATGTTTGGTTTAGTGGATAAATCCGCTTGAATATGGTTTAAGACATAATATTTCAAATTGTACTTTCACTATGGGTACGGGTAAAACACATAGCAATGAGATGAAACTTTACCTGACAAGCCAATATAGCTATTTCTGCATGGTTTTCCTAAGTTTTCTAATATTGGTGTATTTTGATTACTGATTTTGATGTCCGTTTTTTCAATTACCTGAAAACTGGGATAGTTTTAAGATCGTATAAAATTGATTATGAATTTAACTCTTTACCACTTGCAGACGACATTCTTTAACTTGAAGCAGACGACTTCAGAAAAGCTTTGTAAACATGCGAAAAAACTTTCAGTTCTGCTGTTGTAATTTAAAAGATTAATAAAGCATTGTGGCAAAATGAGAAATTGCTTGTTACAACCTATTTCTCAGTTTTCAAGTCTTTGCTTTTGCAAGTCGTAATGTGTAATGGTAATGTGTTAAACCCTTTTGTCACCCGGGATTTTCGGCGGGTTCAATTTGAAAGCTTTGAGGGACACAACTTATTTTTCATAAAAACAAAACGAAAAAAACCCTCTGCATTATTTGGTATAGAAACCCCATGTGACAAAGTGAAATCCTGCCTATGCCAAGCAATTCTCTTTATGTCACGATAGTTTCTGAGACGTTCTATTGCATGTGTGATTGGTTATATGAGTACAATCTACGAAAAGATGAGATACATGTAATATCTTGGTCAATGGCCTTAACTCTTATAGTGCTGGGACTGAACTCATGCTTATGGAAAAAGGTTATACCCAGGCCAACCGCCAAGCAAATTGGTGGCTGGCCTGTGATCTAACTTGTTTGCAACTTTGAGTATCGTTTTTCGTCAAAACTAAACAAATATTTAAGGTTTTGGAAAGCAGACCACACAAAAATCTACGTACAGAAAATTACCCAGCATTTTAAGAGTTAGCAAAAGTATTTTCCATCCCTAGATGAAGACGAGTGTAACTTCGACCCATGCGTGAATGGTGCCACATGCACTAATCTCCCAGGATCCTACAGTTGCGCATGTCCGACTGGATTCTCCGGAAACGTCTGTGATATCGGTACGTTTTATTCTATCAATTTGAAAATAACCGGTAGAATTTCTTCTGTTGGTAATTTGTGAAAGCTCTAAATTGAAGACGATTACACCGACAATTGTTATCAATTTTATTTTGTGATTAAAGAAAACATCGTAAAGGAGGGAGTTGAATAGTTTATTAAAAGCAAGTTTCTACAAATGGTTTGTAAATATGTCTACAATAGATGAGATGTTATGCATTTGAGGGGTAAGTCAGTATTAAAGGTATATTTCAGGAATCATTGCACTATCAGTGCTCCTGAATCATTTCCAAACAACATGCACTTATCTAAGCTGCAGACTGATTAGTCGCATGTGATATCTATAATGAGTGTTTCCTGTGTGTATTTTCAGATCTTGATGAATGTGCATCAAGTCCTTGTGTTAGAGGAACCTGTCAGGACCTACCTGGTGGTTATAGATGTATTTGTCCGTCTGGTTTTACAGGTGGTAACTGTCAATCAGGTAAGTAAATAGATAATTGATAGTACATAGAGATGTCTTGAGTCTCGAATCAGAAATGTAATCGGGCAATGCGTAGAAATATTATCCAGTAAGCTGAAGGTGACTCAGAGGGTAGTCTGAAGCAGAGCCCGATTATTTAGTTTATTCAAGACAACAAATACCTTTTCTATTTATGCTGTTATGTATATAGAATTAAATACCGTGTATTAAACTGATGATTCGATAAAAGTGCACCTTTTTTCTGAAGAATAGTATTGTCCAGTTAAAGACAAGTCTGGTAACGTTCAATTAAGAATGTGTTTATCATTTCAGATATAGATGAATGCGTGTCTAATCCCTGTGGTAATGGTGGTACGTGCAGTAACACTATGGGGAGCTATGAGTGTACTTGTCCTGTAGGAATCACAGGAAGAAACTGTAACGGAGGTAATGGGTCTCTTTCATTGTCTTAATAACGACAGAGTCAATTAGTAGAAAGGGAAAAACATTTCAGATATAGATGAATGCCTGTCTAATCCCTGTGGTAATGGTGGTACGTGTAGTAACACTATGGGGAGCTATGAGTGTACTTGTCCTGTAGGAATCACAGGAAGAAACTGTAACGGAGGTAATGGGTCTCTTTCATTGTCTTAATAACGACAGAGTCAATTAGTAGAAAGGGAAAAACATTTCAGATATAGATGAATGCCTGTCTAATCCCTGTGGTAATGGTGGTACGTGCAGTAACACTATGGGGAGCTATGAGTGTACTTGTCCTGTAGGAATCACAGGAAGAAATTGTAACGGAGGTAATGGGTCTCTTCCATTGTCTTAACGATGACAGAGTCAATTAGTAGAAAGGGAAAAACATTTCAGATGCTTCCCTCAACCCTTAGAATGCTGGATAATTTTCTTAATTTTTTTTTTTTGTGTCGTCTGCTTTCGAAAACTTTAAATATCTGCTTAATTGTGTTGAGGAAAAATATTCAGAGTAGCAAACAAAATAGATCACAGGCCAGTCGCCAATTTACTTGGCGACTGCCTTAGATCTAGCTTGTTGTATAAGCATGAAGTCGTTTCCAGTACTATAAGGGTAAATGTCGACTGAGTCAATTAGAAGAAATTGAACAACATTTCAGCTTAGCTAGAAGCTGTTTATAACAAGTGATCTCTTTTCGCGTATATTAACCTTTTTGATTTAGACAACCTTGTAAGCAATTATGACAAAACCATTGACAAGTATACAGTTAATTTATACGTTGATACAATTATCCAAATTTCTTTGGAGGGCTGATCGTTGATTCAACACATTATTACATTATGCCACATTAATGCATCTTGCAGCAGACCACTTTCAAAAGGCATTGTGGCAAAGGGAGGAATTGCTTGCAATATCTCCTTTTGCCACAATTCTTTTATAATCTACTTACTAATCGAATTAGCAGTGCTGAAAGGTTTTTCACACGTTTAAAACCTTTTCTCAAGTCGTCTGATTTAAGTAAAAGATATTGTTTGCAGGTGGCAAAAGGTTAAAACGTGTTGACATAGTTCAACTCTGACCAATAAATGCTTCCTCTATATGTTTTTTCATATCATAGATGTTGACGAATGTATCACAAACCCATGTCTGAATGGTGGTCGGTGCACAAACATAAAGGGTGGATACACGTGTGACTGTCTTCCAAATTGGACCGGAAAGAATTGTGGTCAAGGTAAACTGACCTTGCTTATCTATAGCATTAATTTGAGTCTTTGAAACTTTCCAAATTTCAAGCAACTCCCGGCTTCATTTGAAAAGGGAAACAACATACAATATCATTAATATGAGACTTTTAAACTTATCCAAATTATAATTAACTCCAGACTTCATGTGTAGAGGAAATGAATATGCAGTAATGTCGCGAAAAAAAAAGGTTTTATGCTACCGCTCTGGGATTTCTCTGTTCAAACACTATCTGTGACGCTCTGAAGATCCTGCAATTCAGAGACAGACGAAGGAGAGAGAGCGACTTTTTATGAAACTCAATTAGTGCCATTTTGAAGGTTCTTGGTCTAAATGAAGCTTTTCCGCCTTTATGGGCTATCTAATTTTTCAGATCTATTTCAAAGGCCTACGATGTAACTTCAGAAAACGAATTATTTCCCTCTTAGTTATAGCTAAAAAATGGCTATAATGGGCTTCCAAAGCTTTTTGTGCTTATATAATGTATTGATATTCAAGGAAAGTGATCATTTCTAACCCATCTCTAACTAAGAATGTCAGGTTTCCATCGGATATGTACCACTTCTGATTAAGTTGACTGTAATTCATTGAATAAGATTCGCTATTATTCGATATTAGCTTGTACACGAATATACTTTTATGTCATGTTAAAATATGCCCTATCATGGTAGTAATCTTCCCGGTTGACAACATATATAAGGGCAAATAACTTTGATAAATGGGCCGCGTCAAGCGAAAAGGGGCACTCGGACATAAATAAAAACCGCTGACTCAGCTCTTTCTTAGCGCTATTATTCCAGCATCTAGTTACGACAGTTATCATTTGTATTTATTTAGAGGTAGAACTTGATGTCCTCTGAGATGGCAAACAGTGTAACACCAGACGAGCCGACACGTCAGCGGCTGGTCTGGGGCTACACTGTTTGCTATGTCCGAGTACCCCTTTTCCTGTGACGTGGCCCAAATAACGAAAAGGTAATGGTTATGTCTGAATATTCCGTTAAGCAATTATGAGTTGCATTTTGTTTTATACCAATATTCCTCCTTCAGTCACATGCCAATGGTTAGAATCCTTTTTGAGAACAAATTAGCGGCTACTAGGATTACTTAACACTTATACTCGTAGTGGAACCGACTTAATGCTTATGCAAACAGGTTAGATCCAGGCCAGCCGCCAAGTAAATTGGCAGCTGACCTGTGATCTAAACTGTTTGCTACCCTGAGTATATTTCATCATCAGAATTAAGAAGATATTAAAGGTTTTGGAACGCAGACGACACGAACTTGTATTTTTAGAAATTTACCCAGCATTTTAAGGGATAAGAGCTTGGTTTGGATCGTTATTCTTGATAAGATGTGATTACATCAAAAACCAATGACATGGGTATTCAACAAAGGGACATATTTGGTCACAAGAAGAGAAACATCGGTGAAAGAAGTTGTCTCCTTCTATAATAATTATATCTTTTTCGATCAAATTAAAGCTGTTCCTTTTGAAAACAAAGCTAACTTTGAATGGAAGGTCAAACATAAAAACGTTAACCCTCCTACTTTGTACAGAATGTGTGCCATTTTTCTCATTTCATACAAGAAATAACTTCTCCTTCTCGCAAATAAATGTATCATTGTTTGTATCCAATTAAATTCACCTTGCAGATGTAGACGAATGTAGCGCCTCTATAAATCCCTGTGAAAATGGAGCAACTTGTGTCAATACGGCTGGAAGTTATACTTGTCAATGTACAAACTCTTGGACGGGCAGGCACTGTGAACGAGGTACGGCTAAATCATTAACATTCTTTTCTTTCGGGTGCTTCTATGTATGAGTAGTATTCTTTTATTTATTTTTCATCTTTTTTTTTTTTTTTGGGGGGGGTTGCTTAAATGAATGCATAAGTTCTTTTCGTGGTGGGAAGGGAACTCCAGTCTATGACTGGTATTCGTTTCCTTTTTTAGGGGTGTGCTTCTGTGTATAAGTGGTATTCGTTTCCTTTATTAGGGTGTGCTTTAGTGTATTAGTAGTATTCGTTTTCTTTTTAGGGGTGTACTTCTGTGTATAAGTGGTATTCGTTTCCTTTTTTAAGGGTGTGTCCTGTGTAAAAGTGGTATTCGTTTCCATTTTTAGGGGTGTAATTCTGTGTAAAAGTAGAATTCGTTTTCTTTTTGTTGGGGCGTGCTTCTGTGTACAAGTGGTATTCGCTTTCTTTTTTGGGGTGTGCTTCTGAGAATAATTGGTATTTGTTTCCTTTTTAAGGGGTGTGCTTCTGTGTAAAAGTAGTATTCGTTTCCATTTATAGGGATGTGCTTCTGTGTATAAGTAGTATTCGTTTCCTTTTTAAGGGTTGGGCTTCTGTGCATAAGTAGTATTCGTTTCCTATTTTAGGGGTGTGCTTCTGTACATAGGTTGTATTTGTTTCCTTTTTAGGGGTGTACTTCTGTGTATAAGTGGTATTCGTTTCCTTTTTTAGGGATGTGCTTCTGTGCATAAGTTGTATTTGTTTCCTTTTTTAGGTGTGTACTTCTGTGTATAAGTGGTATTCGTTTCCTTTTTTAGGGATGTGCTTCTGTGTATAAGTGGTATTTATTTCATTTTTAAGGGGTGTGCTTCTGTGTATAAGTGGTATTCGTTTCCTTTTTTAGGGATGTGCTTCTGTGCATAAGTGGTATTCGTTTCCTTTTTTAGGGATGTGCTTCTGTGTATAAGTGGTATTCGTTTCCTTTTTAAGGGGTGTGCTTCTGTGTAAAAGAAGTATTCGTTTCCTTTTTTAGGGTTGTGCTTTTGGGTATAAGTTGTATTCATTTCCTTTTTAGGGGTGTTCTTCTGTGTAAAAGTAGTATTCGTTTTTTTTTTAGAGATGTGCTTCTGAGTATAAGTAGTATTAGTTTCCTTTTTTAGGGGTGTTCTTCTGTGTATATGTAGTATTCGATTTCTTTTTTAGGGGTGTTCTTCTGTGTATATGTAGTATTCGTTTTCTTTTTTAGGGGTGTTCTTCTGCTTTTAAGTGGTATTCGTTTCCTTTTTTAGGGGTGTTCTTCTGTGTATAAGTAGTATTCGTATTCTTTTTTAGGGGTGTGCTTCTGTGTATAAGTGATATTCGTTTCCTTTTTAAGGGGTGTGCTTCTGTGTATAAGTGGTATTCGTTTCCTTTTTTAGGGACGTGCTTTTGTCAATAAGTTGTAACTGTTCCCTTTTATAGGGTGTCCTTCTATCAAAAGTAGTATTCCTTTCCATTTATAGGGATGTGCTTCTGTGTAAAAGTAGTAATCGTTTTCTTTTTGAGGGTGTGATTCTCTGTTTTTAAGTAGTATTCGTTTCGTTTTTGAGTGTGTGCTTCTGTGCATAAGTAGTATTCGTTTCCTTTTTGAGGGTGGGCTGTTGTGTATAAGTGATATTCGTTTCTTTTGGGGGTGTGCTTCTGTGTATAAGTAGTATACCTTTCCATTTATAGGGGTGTGCTTCTGTGCATAAGTAGTATTCGTTTCCTATTTAAGGGTGGGCTGTTGTGTATAAGTGATATTCGTTTCTTTTGGGGGTGTGCTTCTGTGTATAAGTAGTATACCTTTCCATTTATAGGGGTGTGCTTCTGTGCATAAGTAGTATTCGTTTCCTTTTTGAGGATGTGCTTCTGTGTATAAGTAGTATTTGTTTCCGTTTTGAGGGTGTGCTTCTGTGTATAAGTGGTATTCGTTTCCTTTTTGAGGGTGTGCTTCTGTGTATAAGTGGTATTCGTTTCCTTTTTGAGGGTGTGCTTCTGTGTATAAGTGGTATTCGTTTCCTTTTTGAGGATGTGCTTCTGTGCATAAGTAGTATTCGTTTCCTTTTTGAGGGTGTGCTTCTGTGCATAAGTGGTATTCGTTTCCTTTTTTAGGGATGTGCTTCTGTGTATAAGTGGTATTCGTTTCCTTTTTGAGGGTGTGCTTCTGTGTATAAGTGGTATTCGTTTCCTTTTTGAGGGTGTGCTTCTGTGTATAAGTAGTATTCGTTTCCTTTTTGAGGGTCTGCTTTTTTGCATAAGTAGTATTCGTTTCCTTTTTGAGGGTGTGCTTCTGTGTATAAGTAGTATAACTTTCCATTTATAGGGGTGGGCTTCTGTGCATAAGTAGTATTCGTTTCCTATTTTAGGGGTGTGCTTCTGTACATAGGTTGTATTTGTTTCCTTTTTAGGGGTGTACTTCTGTGTATAAGTGGTATTCGTTTCCTTTTTTAGGGATGTGCTTCTGTGCATAAGTTGTATTTGTTTCCTTTTTTAGGTGTGTACTTCTGTGTATAAGTGGTATTCGTTTCCTTTTTGAGGATGTGCTTCTGTGCATAAGTAGTATTCGTTTCCTTTTTGAGGGTGTGCTTCTGTGCATAAGTAGTATTCGTGTCCTTTTTGAGGGTGTGCTTCTGTGTATAAGTAGTATTCGTGTCCTTTTTGAGGGTGTGCTTCTGTGTATAAGTAGTATTTGTTTCCTTTTTGAGGGTTTGCTTCTGTGTATAAGTAGTATTCGTTTCCTTTTTGAGGGTGTGCTTCTGTGCATAAGTAGTATTCGTTTCCTTTTTGAGGATGTGCTTCTGTGCATAAGTAGTATTCGTTTCCGTTTTGAGGATGTGCTTCTGTGTATAAGTAGTATTCGTTTCCTTTTTGAGGGTGTGCTTCTGTGTATAAGTAGTATTCGTTTCGTTTTTGAGGGTGTGCTTCTGTGTATAAGTAGTATTCGTTTCCTTTTTGAGGGTGTGCTTCTGTCTATAAGTAGTATTCGTTTCCTTTTTGAGGGTGTGCTTCTGTGCATAAGTAGTATTCGTTTCCTTTTTGAGGATGTGCTTCTGTGCATAAGTAGTATTCGTTTCGTTTTTGAGGATGTGCTTCTGTGCATAAGTAGTATTCGTTTCCTTTTTGAGGGTGTGCTTCTGTGTATAAGTAGTATTCGTTTCGTTTTTGAGGGTGTGCTTCTGTGTATAAGTAGTATTCGTTTCCTTTTTGAGGGTGTGCTTCTGTGTATAAGTAGTATTCGTTTCCTTTCTGAGGGTGTGCTTCTGTGCATAAGTAGTATTCGTTTCCTTTTTGAGGATGTGCTTCTGTGCATAAGTAGTATTCGTTTCCGTTTTGAGGATGTGCTTCTGTGTATAAGTAGTATTCGTTTCCTTTTTGAGGGTGTGCTTCTGTGTATAAGTAGTATTTGTTTCCTTTTTGAGGATGTACTTCTGTGTATAAGTAGTATTCGTTTCCTTTTTGAGGGTGTGCTTCTGTGTATAAGTAGTATTCGTTTCTTTTTGAGGGTGTGCTTCTGTGTATAAGTAGTATTCGTTTCGATTTTGAGGGTGTGCTTCTGTGCATAAGTAGTATTCATTTCCTTTTTGAGGGTGTGCTTCTGAGTATAAGTGATATTCGTTTCGTTTTTGAGGGTGTGCTTCTGTGTATAAGTAGTATTCGTTTCCTTTTTGAGGGTGTGCTTCTGTGCATAAGTAGTATTCGTTTCCTTTTTGAGGGTGTGCTTCTGTGTATAAGTAGTATTCGTTTCCTTTTTGAGGGTGTGCTTCTGTCTATAAGTAGTATTCGTTTCCTTTTTGAGGGTGTGCTTCTGTGCATAAGTAGTATTCGTTTCCTTTTTGAGGATGTGCTTCTGTGTATAAGTAGTATTCGTGTCCTTTTTGAGGGTGAGCTTCTATGTATAAGTAGTATTCGTTTCCTTTTTGAGGGTGTGCTTCTGTGTATAAGTAGTATTCGTTTCCTTTTTGAGGGTGTGCTTCTGTGTATAAGTAGTATTCGTTTCCTTTTTGAGGGTGTGCTTCTGTGTATGTGGAGTATTCATTTCCTTTTTGAGGGTGTGCTTCTGTGCATAAGTAGTATTCGTTTCCTTTTTGAGGGTGTGCTTCTGTGTATAAGGAGTATTCCTTTCCATTTATAGGGGTGTGCTTCTGTGCATTAGTAGTATTCGTTTCCTTTTTGAGGGTGTGCTTCTGTGTATAAGTGATATTTGTTTCTTTTGGGGCTTCCAGTGCTGAGTGTATTCTTTACTCAGGGGGCTACCGTCTGTGACTGGAACTCGTTATTTTCTTTTTGTGGGTGTTTACGTGTTTGAGTAGTATTCGTTTTAGGGGACTTCCATGGATGCGTATGTCTTTTATCTCAGGGGACGGGGCACTTTTGTTTACAACTGGATTTGCGGTTAGAGAACTAAATAAGGGATAACAGAGCCCAATCAAACGAGGACTCAATCAATAGTAGCACCATATTTGATTATGCATAACAAGAATATGTAGTCTATCTTCTGACTTACGGACCATCTATGGTTCTAGCGAGCATCGCAATGTTACTTGAAGTGTTTAGGTACGACATCAAACCTCGATAAACAAACTAATAAACAAAAAGCTACTTTAGTGTTATCAAATATAGACACGTTTTACTTCAACCTAAATCTCTTTTCTGTGTTTCTCATTTCAATTTGACTATGCAATGCTTTAGATAGACACCCAACACCCGTTTTCTTTAATTTAAGATTTTGATGAGTGTGCCAACAGGAACCCCTGCCAAAATGGAGCAACCTGTAGAAATACGCAAGGAGGTTACACATGTCAATGTACAAGCTCATGGACAGGCATAAATTGTGGACAAGGTATTCTATTTTGAAAACGTAGACGAGTTGTGCAGATGAATCTGAGCTTTTTATGGGTATATGTATGACTATGCGTGACCTTTTCGAATCAAATACTAGTACCACATTTTGAAATGAAATTGTTGGCCTCCTTGATTCGTTTAGAATTACCATTGTTTACTTTTTTCTCTAAAGTGTGTACATGTATTGCAGTTATTTGTTAGAATTAAACTTAAGACAAATCGGATAAGTTACAACTGGATAAGGTAAAAACATATTTAGATACCACATACCGATTGTTATGATTTGTACCTTTGTATAGGTATCTAATTTATTTAATGAAATAAATGCATTTTCATAATTGATATTGATTTTGTTTTCTTTCAGATGTTAATGAATGTACATCAGCCAACCCCTGTCAAAATGGGGCCACCTGTCAAAACACCGCGGGCGGCTATACATGTCAATGTTCAAACTTCTGGTCGGGCAGAAATTGTACACAAGGTAAGTGTTTACGGATAGCTTGTACTAGCAAACCAGTGTTATCAGAAGTAGGTAGTCTGTGCTGTGTAAGGAAGGCCACACACGAGACAAACATCTGGTAATATCTTTGATGCTGTAAAATCCAGTTTTTTGTAAAAAAGGTAGTACAACCTAGGTTCCCGGTATTTCTTTATTATATAATTGAAAACAAATTGAAAAAGTGTTTTAAATAACAGCTATATAAGCAAACACCATACGTTAAGAAATGCCATTTTTCTGTGTTTCGGTCAATATAAGATTTATTTTCAAGCTTACCACCAATATGCAATGAATTCAAGTTTCAAGTTGTCAAGTCGTCGAGTTTCAAAAGTTAGTTTATTCACAAATAAAGGCCACTGGCCCACAATACAACAACTATACATAGAACAATTTAACACCAGTGTCCAAGTAAATTAATACATTATTAGTATTATTACAACCCCTGTCCTACATTGTAGATGTAGATGAATGTTTAAACAACGCCCCCTGTCGGAATGGAGCAACCTGTCAAAATACCGAGGGGAACTTCCTGTGTCAGTGTACCAACTCATGGACGGGCAGTACTTGCCAAGATGGCAAGTTTTATTCATTTTATATATATTTATGTATTCATCTGTTTATTTATTCATATTTTTTATTTTTTCTTCATTTATTTATGTTTTTAAATTTATCTAATTATTCATTCATTTAGTGTTAAAGACACTTTATCTTTACACCACACTCCTACAAATTAAAAGAGTGGTGTATTTTCACTGTCAACTATAGGCTAATTCAAATGCTACTTAATCATTCTTCTTCTGCATGGGTTAAACTATCAAATTCTAATGTCACTTCGTTTAATTAGTGTCTGCACAATATGACAAACATCATTTGTCCTTCGTTTTATTTGTCGTCTTTTGTTTCAGTCACGTTGGACTATTATCTTCGTCCTAGACAAGAGAATGGAACAAGCTTTAAGTATTGATTAATGATATTGAGATAATTTCTCGTAATGGGCTGGCGCCTAGTTCAAACTGTGGGTAAAACCATACGGCAAATATAATCTGGAAAAATCCCTGTATATCTTATAAATTTGGTTAGAAACCACTGTAACAAAAAGAATAATAAAAAAAATGACACAATGCTCATTGACGATTAACCACCTCTCCCAAATTTGTAAACTTACAAATATGTCTGAATATATAAAGTCTCTTCATTCCATTTGTATTTAAGATGTGGATGAATGCCAGAATGATCCATGCACCAACGGAGGGACATGTAGAAATCTCCAAGGGGATTATGAGTGTGAATGTATTTCTGGAATCACTGGGAAAAATTGCGATGGAGGTAGGCTTCAGTATGCTTGCAGCTGTGTCTAAATCATTAAATGTATCGATGTCATCATTGCGAATAAAGTAATTTAACTGTCGGTGTCCGAGAGGAAACACATGCTGGAAGCTGTGGGATGTGTTATGGTGCAGCATTGTAACATAAGCTATCTCAAAGAGAGATAATCTTACTCTTTAAACTTATTTACAGAAACCTCGTTTATCCGGACCCCGGTAATCCGTATGTCTCGCAATCCGAACGAAATTGTAAGGGAACGTAATTATTTGACCTGTTTATTGCAGATAACTTCTGAAAACATTGTGGGTAAAGGAGAAATTGCTCGTGAAAAGCAATTTCTCCTTTTCCCACAATGTTTTCTGCCATATCAGAAAATTATTTTTGAATTTCATTACGTTTTGAGATGTCGTCTGCAAACTCTTTCAATTTGAGACGGTCGACAATTTGGCGTTTGCTAAAGGGTTATAAGTATACACGTGCATAATGACTGTTTATAACTTAATGTGTATAAGAACATTCTCTGCTTCATTAGTCCGGATGATTTGGTATTCCGGACATTTTGTTGGGAACGGACGTGTTCAGATTAACGAGACATCACTGTACTTTGCATAGATTGAGAAACAAGTTCTTATAAATTAGATTAATCACTCGAATGTGCTTCCTGGATAGATAACTCGCGCTGAATGTGGATTATTGAAAGATCGCAAGGCAGACCCTGCAACTCAAGAAACCACGACCCTCGTGTCCAGAAGCCGACACTCTACCCCTACTCTTACTCCCTTTCATGACATGCCCTATAACTTAATATTCTATGTCTAGATCGTAAGCATGTCTTGGAATGCTTAACAGTTGATGCATTTTGACCTGAAAGCGTTTTTTTTTAAACATTTACACTTATTTCTTTATTTTTTGAGACACGTTTATATTTTTACAGATATAAACGAATGTGCTGTAAACAATCCCTGCCAGAATGGGGCGACCTGTATAAACATTGCAGGGGGCTATAGCTGCCAATGTACGGAGTACTGGACAGGCGATGACTGTGGTCAAGGTTTGTTAATTGATAGATACTTAGCAACATCTTAGCCCATGTTAGCATATACACTATATGGGTCATTGTATTAATCTTGGTTTCACTAATACGGTGTATATAGTTTCCAACGTATTAAATGTGTGTATATCTTTTATACAGGATAAAACTTTAGTAGTTTCTAACATGTAGACTTTAGAAATTATATGACATTTTTACCAAGATAAATGGGTTATAACATCAGTTGACGGGAGGCTTATGTCACCTGAACTGTACAAACCAGGAACTGAGAAGTATGATATGAAGTTATGATAGCTCTATAACTTGCGTTTGATGGTCAATATAAGGTTTAAGGACCAAGTTTTATCACTAAAGTATTTGTCTTTTTGTGGGTGATATAAGTACTGTCTTGCATGCATTACCTTTAGTAACCTATATCAGATTGCCTTCTTGGTGGCATCTGTAATTGGTCATTAATGTTTGGAGCGTGTAAAAGAAAGTATTGAATAGCCCTTGTGTTCATAGCCAATATGCATTTTTTCCTGGATTTGTTGTCTTGTATTTGATTTATAATAATATAAAATCAATGTCCTCTCATTAATGACATTTATATGAAAGGAATGGTAATCAAATATATTAAGTTTGGCAGTTACACTGTGATACTAGGATAATGGACGATTCAACTTTTATTTTCATGGAGATAAATACTATAGGCGCAAACGTAGTATTTCATATTGTACATTCAAACGTCTTGTTTGTTTTGTTTTAGTTATTATAATAATAATAATGATATTCATAAATTAAGAACATTATAATAAAAGTCACCGAACATTTATTAACATCATAGTGCATGCAAATATCTCTGGGTATAAATGTTAATAACCTAATGGTAACGGTAACTAACGTGGGTGGAAATAAACCTTCTTCACCATTTTATTTGTTAACTTTCGTATATAGGAAGATATAAGATGTCTTTCAATAACATGTATAAACTATGACAGATGTATCTCTCATGTCACTATTATGTATTTCGAATCTATTGAATATATGTACAGTGCATTTTTGCATTAATAGAATATAGCCAACATTTTATATATTAATAGTGTTGTAAATGGGTTTATTAGTTGTATGCTCATTATTTGCATGTTATTGTAAGTTATATGACATGATCAACATACTCCCCAGATGTAAATGAATGTATGTCAAGCCCTTGTTTGAATGGTGCCATCTGCCAGAATAGAGAGCGGGGTTTTTCATGTGTTTGTACAGAGTTTTGGACCGGTATCTTGTGCGGAGAAGGTAAGAAAATCCATCATGAACACCTCAGGTGAATCAATATACATATCAACTAAGCTGTTAACATACCATGAGCATTGTATAAATTCATTTTCTTTTAAATTGAGAATGAACTACGGAAAAGGAATGCTGGATGAGAATATACTAAACTCATTTGAAAGGTGCATGTTCACAGAAGAGAAAAGCTGAAATTCAAAATAAAATGTCGCTAGATAACACAGGTTTTGTTTTGTTGTTTGATATAAAATTAAAAGGAGCATTTAAAAGAAATATTAATTCAGAAAATGTTAAGTTATCTAGTCATGTACAGTTAATATGCACAATTTTTCTAAAACGATGTCAAGCATTTTGATAAAAAATACATTTTCTAGTCACTGTATACATAAAAAAATTAAATAATTAAAAACGATAAAGTCTTGCTTCCAATGTCTGTTCTTCAGTATGTATCATATAGCACAGTGCATCAGTGGAGCAGTGTTAAAGAAATTCAATTGTAACTTCCAAATTTCCCTCATATCTGTGAACAAGTACCTTCAAATCAAAACAACTTCTTTTAAAAGCATGTTATTATCAGATGAATATTTTGCTTTTCTTTTTCATTGATGTCACTTATAATGAAAAATTATCATTTTCTTTCTTTATTTTCTTTGATTATGTTTATGTTTTCAATCCACAAAATTAATAACCATTCTATCTGTTATAAAAAGTCTTTAAAAGAGGTGAACCCTTAGAATGCTGGGTAATTTTCTTAAATTGAATTGTTATGCCGTCTGTTCACCAAAACCTTGAATATCTGCTTAAGCTTGATACAGGGACATATACTCAGAATAGCAAATAGGTTAGATCTCAGGCCAGTCACCAATTTACTTTGCGGCTGACCTGGATCTTACTAGTTGGCATAAGCACGAATACGGTTCTAGCACTATAAGGGTGAAGGCGACTTGCTTTCGAGTTACAAATATGCTAAGTAATTCATTTTAAAGAATTTTGTTTATCAGCCAAAACCAATTATGAGGTTTAATCACAAATAAATTCGTACTTCTTTGTACGTGAGTTAGTGAAAACGCATAGAGCAAGGTGATTCAAACTTTAAAAGTATGTTTCCTTGAAAAATATGTAAAACTTAAAAAAAAATGTAGATCCTTAACGATCATTTATCAAATGTTTAACTTGTTTTTAAAACGAAAACAAGCTTTTAAGGAGCATAAATTTAACTCTTAAACATAATTGGTTGAATTAGTGCATTTAAAGAATCTTTACTGACATGCACTGAAAGAAGTATTAATGAATTATGATATACATTATTAGAAATGCAACATATTTATCACAGATAAAAAGGAATGCATCAATGACCCTTGTGAGAATGACGGAATTTGTTTGGAGCAAACGGGCGGATATCAATGTCTCTGTTCAGAATTTTGGACAGGCGAGAATTGCACTGATGGTACGAGCACACTTCTCGTTTAGAAACTCTAATATGACAGATAACGTTAACGTTAACTTTGCTCTGCCTTGTTTTTCCTTCTCTCACACACCTTCTTTCTTTGACTCGTTCTCTCTCGGATTACGACATTCACATTATACAGATTAATTTTGTATTACCCTCATTGTATACATGTTTATACTTGGGTTTGGATGAAGTTCTGTTCTGTTCTGTTCTTATACCTGGTAATTAATACTATTATCATTAAAAATTTATCTCATTCAAACGATCGACAATAAATGGTAAAAAGATCAGTTGTCAATGGTTCTTTAAACCAGTTTTGTCTCTCCTTTAATGTGGTTGCGTCGTACTAACCATTATAATACGTATAGAACGGCATTTTAGGTTTAAAGTTTTGCAGACCTCTCTAAGCACAACATGTTTAGTTTTAATCTATTCACTTTTTTAAAATGAGCTTTATGCTTTCGAAACCAGATAGTGATGAGAAGGAGAGAGCCAATATGTTAACATGTCAACCTCCCAACTAACATTGGTTCTATTTGCTATTACATATATTTATATTGGTATTGTTACTCTTCTCTTTAACGACATACATATAGGTTATATATGTTTTGTTTCAAAGTGTTCTTCATCTCTTCTAGATTTTATTAACAAGAATTAAATGAGCGCAAATGTATGATATAACGAATTGTGCGGACCATGTTCCATTGACCTTTTGACGTTGGCTGCGTTTAAATATAAAGACACTGTTCTCGCTGTTCTTTAAGATTTGCAAGTAGCTGTTTCGTTTCTGTAATTCTTTTCATTTTGTTTCTGTTATTCTTTTTATAATAAAGGATAACGGTTATGTTAGCCAAACAAGTATCATAATTCGACAAGTTTGCTACCAGCCCCCTAGCATAAAGACATTAGTCGTTATTAGTTGATACACAAATGAATTTAAGATTTTCGTTTACCACGGCAGATTATAATGAGTGTGAAGGTGCAAACCCATGCGAAAACGGAGGTACATGTAGAAATATCGAAGGAGGCTTTTCGTGTGCCTGTCCTTCTTCTTGGACAGGAGATGTTTGTGAAATCGGTAGGCAAATGACACTGCTTCATAAACATGCTTTAGCGTACTGCTTGACAAATTGGAATCTTGCACATTGTTGTTTATAAAAATGAAGTTAGCTCATATAGTATAAAATATAACTAGTGGTGTATTTTATGTCCATCCAAATAACGAGATTCCTTTGTAGTTCAATTCAATTATGGGAAAACAGTTCCCCTGGAGAATGACAAAGGTTTCAATTCTTTTTAAATGATTAGCCCATAAAAATTAGAAAATACTTTAATATAGTTTAGTGGTTTATCATTTATTACTTGCGTATAGTACTAAGTTCAAAATAACGAGATTCCTTTTTAGTATAATTTATTCATAGGGAAACAGTCCCCCTGGACATTACAGATGTTTTAAAGTGTCTTACTGGTTTTCGTTCATAATAAGCAGGTTTTACTTTAATGATATGTAGTAGGTTGACATCTCTTCGTTTGCATACAATGATAAGTTCACGTTTATAAAAATGGGTACACAATTAATCTTTAAATTATGTTCATGAATTTTTATTCTTTTGGAGACAATGTCTCTTTAAGATACCTTACATTTAATGCTTGGAAAGGAACCGACACATTTGTTTAATTTGTATAACAAATGTTCTTGAACTATTTATTTTCTTTTTTGCCATTTAAGTGTCATACTTCAATGAATTTGATTAACGGCCTTCCGAGTTAATGAACTGTGACTTATTTTGATTGATACAATTTGAACTCTAGCTTTTATTGTTTCAAAATCAGATAATAATGAGTGTGAAGGTGCAAACCCATGCAAAAACGGAGGTACATGTGGAAATATCGAGGGAGGCTTTTCGTGTGAATGTCCTCCTTCTTGGACAGGAGAAATTTGTGATATCGGTAGGCAAATGACACTGCTCTATAAACATGCTTTTGCATACTGAGACCTTTATGCTTGGCAAATTGGAACCTTGAAATTGTTGTATATACACAACTAAATTAGCTCATATAGTATAAAATGTAACAAGAGGTGTATTTTCTGTTCATCCAAATGACGAGATTCCTTTGTAGTTCAATTTATTCAAACGTAAACAGTCTCCCAGGAAATGACAAATGATTCAACTCTTCTTTTTAATAACTCGTCCATGAAAGTTAGGATTTACTTTCATATTGTTTAGTGGATTTACATTTCTTACTTGCATATAATACTAAGTTCACATATTTAAAAATTGGTTCACGATTATCTTTAAAACTTGATCCATGTCTTTTGTCATTTTTCCATTCTTAGGCTTTGTTTTTATTAATTACATTTGATGCTTTGGGGGGAAAGGGCACATTTCTATAAATTGTTAAAAAAAAAATATTGTTGAAATATGAATTATTCCATTTTTTGGCCATTCATGTTTCTTTTCTAAAAGTACTTGGTATAGGGTTTCACGAACAAATTGGAGTTGGGCAATTTTGGTTGAAACAATTCTAAACGCTAGCTGTAGCCTGTATGCCTGTACAAAAGTACTTTGAAAGCATTATCATGTATACAAATTGAATATGTTCATATATTGTATTATATTATGAAAGAAGAAGTATATTTTCTGTTTATCAAAATAACGAGATTCCTTATTGGTATAATTTATTCATAGGGAAACAGTCCCCCTGGACATGACATATGTTTTAAAGTGTTTTATTCGTTTTCGTCAATAATAAGCAGGTTTTACTTTAATGTTCTTAAGTGGATTAACATCTCTTCGTTTGCATACAATGAAAGTTCACGTTTATAAAAATGGGTACACAATTAATCTTTAAATTATGTTCATGAATTTTTATTCTTTTGTAGACAATGTCTCTTTAAGATACCTTACATTTGATGCTTGGAAAGGAACCGACACATTTGTTTAATTTGTATAACAAATGTTCTTGAACTATTTATTTTCTTTTTGCCATTTAAGTGTCATACTTCAATGAATTTGATTAACGGCCTTCCGAGTTAATGAACTGTGACTTATTTTGATTGATACAATTTGAACTATAGCTTTTTTTGTTTCAAAATCAGATAAAAATGAGTGTGAAGGTGCAAACCCATGCAAAAACGGAGGTACATGTGGAAATATCGAGGGAGGCTTTTCGTGTGAATGTCCTCCTTCTTGGACAGGAGAAATTTGTGATATTGGTAGGCAAATGACACTGCTCTATAAACATGCTTTTGCATACTGAGACCTTTATGCTTGGCAAATTGGAACCTTGAAATTGTTGTATATACACAACTAAATTAGCTCATATAGTATAAAATGTAACAAGAGGTGTATTTTCTGTTCATCCAAATAACGAGATTCATTTGTAGTTCAATTTATTCAAACGTAAACAATCTCCCAGAAAATGACAAATGATTCAACCTCTTTTTTTTTAATAACTCGTCCATGAAAGTTAGGATTTACTTTCATATTGTTTAGTGGATTTACCTTCCTTACTTGCAAATAATACTAAGTTCACATATTTAAAAATTGGTTCACGATTATCTTTCGAACTTAATCCATGTCTTTTGTCATTTTTCCATTCTTAGCCTTTGTTTTTATTAATTAAATTTTATGCTTTGGGGGGAAAGGGCACATTTCTATAAGTTGTTAAAAAAAAATTGTTGAAATATGAATTATTCCATCTTTTGGCCATTCATGTTTCTTTTCTAAATGTACTTGGTATAGGGTTTCACGAACAAATTGGAGTTGGGCAATTTTGGTTGAAACAATTCTAAACGCTAGCTGTAGCCTGTATGCCTGTACAAAATACTTTGAAAGCATTATCATGTATACAAATTGAATATGTTCATATATTGTATTATGAAAGAAGAAGTATATTTTCTGTTTATCTAAATAACGAGATTCCTTATTGGTATAATTTATTCATAGGGAAACAGTCCCCCTGGACATGACATATGTTTTAAAGTGTTTTACTCGTTTTCGGCCATAATAAGCTAGTTTTACTTTATTGTTCTTAAGAGGATTAACATCTCTTCGTTTGCATACAATGATAAGTTCACGTTTATAAAAATGGGTACACAATTATCTTTAAAATTATGTTCATGAAATTTTTTTCCTTTGTGGACAATGTCTCTTTACGATGCCTTACATTTGATGCTTTGTAAGGAACCGACACATTTGTTTAATTTGTATAACAAATGTTTTTGAACTAATTATTTTCTTTTTTGCCATTTAAGTGTCATACTTCAATGAATTTGATTAACGACCTTCCGAGTTAATGAACTGTGACTTATTTTGATTGATACACTTTTGAACTCTAGCTTTTATTGTTTCAAAATCAGATAAGAATGAGTGTGAAGGTGCAAACCAATGCAAAAACGGAGGTACATGTAGAAATATCGAAGGAGGCTTTTCGTGTGCCTGTCCTTCTTCTTGGAGAGGAGATGTTTGTGAAATCGGTAGGCAAATGACACTGCTTCATAAACATGCTTTGGCGTACTGCTTGACAAATTGGAATCTTGCACATTGTTGTTTAAAATAATGAAGTTAGCTCATATAGTATAAAATACAACTAGCGGTGTATTTTATGTCCATCCAAATAACGAGATTCCTTTGTAGTTCAATTTAATTATGGGAAAACAGTTCCCCTTGAAAATGACAAAGGTTTCAATTCTTTTTAAATGATTAGCCCATAAAAATTAGAAAATACTTTAATATAGTTTAGTGGTTTATCATTTATTACCTGCATATAGTACTAAGTTCAAAATAACGAGATTCCTTTTTAGTATAATTTATTCATAGGGAAACAGTCCCCCTGGACATTACAGATGTTTTAAAGTGTCTTACTGGTTTTCGTCCATAATAAGCAGGTTTTACTTTAATGATATGTAGTAGGTTAACATCTCTTCGTTTGCATACAATGATAAGTCACGTTTATAAAAATGGGTACACAATTACTTTTAAAACTATGTTCATGAAGTTTTTTTTCTATTGTAGACAATGTTCTTTTGTATGCCTTACACTTGATGCTTTGTAAGGAACCGACACATTTGTTTAATTTACATAACAAATGTTCTTGAACTGTTTATTTTCTTTCTTGCCATTTAAGTGTCATACTTCAATGAATTTGATTTACGGCCTTCCGAGTTAATGAACTGTGACTTATTTTGATTGATACACTTTTGAACTCTAGCTTTTATTGTTTCACAATCAGATAATAATGAGTGTGAAGGTGCAAACCCATGCAAAAACGGAGGTACATGTGGAAATATCGAGGGAGGCTTTTCGTGTGAATGTCCTCCTTCTTGGACAGGAGAAATTTGTGATATCGGTAGGCAAATGACACTGCTCTATAAACATGCTTTTGCATACTGAGACCTTTATGCTTGGCAAATTGGAACCTCGAAATTGTTGTATATACACAACTAAATTAGCTCATATAGTATAAAATGTAACAAGAGGTGTATTTTCTGTTCATCCAAATAATGAGATTCCTTTGTAGTTTAATTTATTCAAACATAAACAGTCTCCCAGGAAATGACAAATGATTCAACTCTTTTTTTTTAATTAATCGTCCATGAAATTAGGATTTATTTTCATATTGTTTAGTGGATTCACATTTCTTACTTGCATATAATACTAAGTTCACATATTTAAAAATTGGTTCACGATTATCTTTAAAACTTTATCCATGTCTTTTGTCATTTGTCCATTCTTAGGCTTTGTTTTTATTAATTATATTTCATGCTTTGGGGGGGAAGTGCACATTTCTATAAAATGTTAAAACAAATATTGTTGAAATATTCAATTTTCCATTTGTTGCCATTCGTGTTTCTTTTCTAAATGTACTTGGTATAGGGTTTCACGAACAAATTGGAGTTAAGCAATTTTGGTTGAAACAATTCTAAACGCTAGCTGTAGCCTGTATGCCTGTACAAAAGTACTTTGAAAGCATTATCATGTATACAAATTGAATATGTTCATATATTGTATATTATGAAAAAAGAAGTATATTTTCTGTTTATCAAAATAACGAGATTCCTTATTGGTATAATTTATTCATAGGGAAACAGTCCCCCTGGACATGACATATGTTTTAAAGTGTTTTACTCGTTTTCGTCCATAATAAGCAGGTTTTACTTTAATGTTCTAAGTGGATTAACATCTCTTCGTTTGCATACAATGATAAGTTCACGTTTATAAAAATGGGTACACAATTAATCTTTAAATTATGTTCATGAATTTTATTCTTTTGGAGACAATGTCTCTTAAAGATACCTTACATTTGATGCTTGGAAAGGAACCGACACATTTGTTTAATTTGTATAACAAATGTTCTTGAATTATTTATTTTCTTTTTTGCCATTTAAGTGTCATACTTCAATGAATTTGATTAACGGCCTTCCGAGTTAATGCACTGTGACTTATTTTGATTGATACAATTTGAACTCTAGCTTTTATTGTTTCGAAATCAGATAATAATGAGTGTGAAGGTGCAAACCCATGCAAAAACGGAGGTACATGTGGAAATATCGAGGGAGGCTTTTCGTGTGAATGTCCTCCTTCATGGACAGGAGAAATTTGTGATATCGGTAGGCGAATGACACTGCTCTATAAACATGCTTTTGCATACTGAGACCTTTATGCTTGGCAAATTGGAACCTTGAATTTGTTGTATATACACAACTAAATTAGCTCATATAGTATAAAATGTAACAAGAGGTGTATTTTCTGTTCATCCAAATAACGAGATTCCTTTGTAGTTCAATTTATCCAAACGTAAACAGTGTCCAAGGAAATGACAAATGATTCAACTCTCTTTTTTAATAACTCGTCCATGAAAGTTAGGATTTACTTTGATATTGTTTAGTGGATTTACATTTCTTACATACATATAATACTAAGGTCACATATTTAAAAATTGGTTCACGATTATCTTTAAAACCTTATCCATGTCTTTTGTCATTTTTCCATTCTTAGGCTTTGTTTTTATTAATTACATTTGATGCTTTGGCGGGAAAGGGCACATTTCTATAAATTGTTAAAAAAAAAATATTGTTGAAATATGAATTTTTCCATTTTTGGCCATTCATGTTTCTTTTCTAAATGTACTTGGTATAGGGTTTCACGAACAGATTGGAGTTGAGCAATTTTGGTTGAAACAATTCTAAACGCTAACTGTAGCCTGTATGCCTGTACAAAATTACGTTGAAAGCATTATCATGTATACAAATTAAACATGTTCATATATTATATTATGAAAGAAGAAGTATATTTTCTGTTTATCAAAATAACGAGATTCTTTATTGGTATAATTTATTCATAGGGAAACAGTCCCCCTGAACATGACATGTGTTTTAAAGTGTTTTACTCGTTTTCGTCCATAATAAGCAGGTTTTACTTTAATGTTCTTAACTGGATTAACATCTCTTCGTTTGCATACAATGATAAGTTCACGTTTATAAAAATGGGTACACAATAACCTTTAAAGTTATGTTCATGAAGTCTTTTTCAATTGTAGACAATGTATCTTTAAGATGCCTTACATTTGATGCTTTGTAAGGAAACGACACATTTGTTTAATTTGTATAACAAATGTTCTTGAACTGTTTATTTTCTTTTTTGCCATTTAAGTATGATTCTTCAATGAATTTGATTTACGGCCTTCCGAGTTAATGAACTGTGACTTATTTTGATTGATACACTTTTGAACTCTAGCTTTTATTGTTTCAAAATCATATAATAATGAGTGTGAAGGTGCAAACCCATGCAAAAACGGAGGTACATGTGGAAATATCGAGGGAGGCTTTTCGTGTGAATGTCCTCCTTCTTGGACAGGAGAAATTTGTGATATTGGTAGGCAAATGACACTGCTCTATAAACATGCTTTTGCATACTGAGAACCTTATGCTTGGCAAATTGGAACCTTGAAATTGTTGTATATACACAACTAAATTAGCTCATATAGTATAAAATGTAACAAGAGGTGTATTTTCTGTTCATCCAAATAATGAGATTCCTTTGTAGTTTAATTTATTTAAACATAAACAGTCTCCCAGGAAATGACAAATGGTTCAACTCTTTTTTTTTTTTAATTAATTGTCCATGAAAATAAGGATATACTTTCATATTGTTTAGTGGATTAACATTTCTTACTTGCATATAATACTAAGTTCACATATTTTAAAATTGGTTCACGATTATCTTTAAAACTTTATCCATGTCTTTTGTCATTTTTCCATTCTTAGCCTTTGTTTTTATTAATAACATTTCATGCTTTGGGGGGAAAGGGCATATTTCTATAAATTGTTAAAAAAAAAATTGTTGAAATATGAATTATTCCATTTTTTGGTCATTCATGTTTCTTTTCTAAATGTACTTGGTATAGGGTTTCACGAGCAAATTGGAGTTGAGCAATTTTGGTTGAAACAATTCTAAACGCTAGCTGTAGTCTGTATGCCTGTACAAAAATACTTTGAAAGCATTATCATGTATACAAATTAAATATGTTCATATATTATATCATGAAAGAAGAAGTATATTTTCTGTTTGTCAAAATAACGAGATTCCTTATTGGTATAATTCATTCATAGGGAAACAGTCCCCCTGGACATGACATATGTTTTAAAGTGTTTTACTCGTTTTCGTCCATAATTAGCAGGTTTTACTTTCATGTTCTTAAGTGGATTAACATCTCTTCGTTTGCATACACTGATAAGTTCACGTTTATAAAAATGGGTACACAATTAATTTTTAAGATTATGTTCATGAAGTCTTTTTCCTTTGTAGACAATGTATCTTTAAGATGCCTTACATTTGATGCTTTGTAAGGAACCGACACATTTGTTTAATTTGTATAACAAATGTTCTTGAACTATTTATTTTCTTTTTTGCCATTTAAGTATGATTCTTCAATGAATTTGATTTACAGCCTTCCGAGTTAATGAACTGTGACTTATTTTGATTGATACACTTTTGAACTCTAGCTTTTATTGTTTCAAAATCAGATAATAATGAGTGTGAAGGTGCAAACCCATGCAAAAACGGAGGTACATGTGGAAATATCGAGGGAGGCTTTTCGTGTGAATGTCCTCCTTCTTGGACAGGAGAAATTTGTGATATCGGTAGGCAAATGGCACTGCCCTATAAACATGCTTTTGCATACTAAGACCTTTATGCTTGGCAAATTGGAACCTCGAAATTGTTGTATATACACAACTAAATTAGCTCATATAGTTTAAAATGTAACAAGAGGTGTATTTTCTGTTCATCCAAATAATGAGATTCCTTTGTAGTTCAATTTATTTAAACATAAACAGTCTCCCAGGAAATGACAAATGATTCAACTTTTTTTTTTAAATTAATTGTCCATGAAAATTAGGATTTACTTTCATATTGTTTAGTGGATTACCATTTCTTACTTGAATATAATACTAAGTTCACATATTTAAAAATTGGTTCACGGTTATCTTTAAAACTTTATCCATGTCTTTTTCATTCTTAGGCTTTGTTTTTATTAATTACATTTGATGCTTTGGGGGGAAAGGGCACATTTCTATGAATTGTTAAAACAAATATTGTTCAAATATGAATTTTTCCATTTTTTGGCCATTCATGTTTCTTTTCTAAATGTACTTGGTATAGGGTTTCACGAACAAATTGGAGTTGGGCACTTTTGGTTGAAACAATTCTAAACGCTAGCTGTAGCCTGTATGCCTGTACAAAAATAATTTGAAAGCATTATCATGTATACAAATTAAATAGGTTCATATATTATATTATGAAAGAAGAAGTATATTTTCTGTTTATCAAAATAACGATATTCTTTATTGGTATAATTTATTCATAGGGAAACAGTCCCCCTGGATATGACATATGTTTTAATGTGTTTTACTCGTTTTCGTCCATAATAAGCAGGTTTTACTTTAATGTTCTTAAGTGGATTAACATCTCTTCGTTTGCATACAATGATAAGTTCACGTTTATAAAAATGGGTACACTATTAATTTTTAAAATTATGTTCATGAAGTTTTTTCTTTTGTACACGTCTCTTGTTGATGCCTTACATTTGATGCTTTGAAAGGAACTGACACATTTGTTTAATTTGTATAACAAATTTATTTTAATAACTCGTCCATGAAAGTTAGGATTTACTTTCATATTGTTTAGTGGATTTACCTTTCTTACTTACATATAATACTAAGTTCACATATTTAAAAATTGGTTCACGATTATCTATAAAACTTTATCCATGTCTTTTGTCATTTTTCCATTCTTAGGCTTTGTTTTTATTAATTACATTTCATGCTTTGGTGGGAAAGGGCACATTTCTATAAATTGTTAAAAAAAAATATTGTTGAAATATGAATTTTTCCATTTTTTGGCCATTCATGTTTCTTTTCTAAATGTACTAGGTATAGGGTTTCACGAACAAATTGGAGTTGGGCACTTTTGGTTGAAACAATTCTAAACGCTAGCTGTAGCCTGTATGCCTGTACAAAAATACTTTGAAAGCATTATCATGTATACAAATTAAATAGGTTCATATATCATATTATGAAAGAAGAAGTATATTTTCTGTTTATCAAAATAACGAGATTCTTTATTGGTATAATTTTTCATAGAAAAACAGTCCCCCTGGATATGACATATGTTTTAAAGTGTTTTACTCGTTTTCGTCCATAATAAGCAGGTTTTACTTTAATGTTCTTAACTGGATTAACATCTCTTCGTTTGCATACAATGATAAATTCACGTTTATAAAAATGGGTACACAATTAATTTTTAAAATTATGTTCATGAAGTTTTTTTCCTTTGTAGACAATGTCTCTTTAAGATGCCTTACATTTGAAGTTTGTAAGGAACCGACACATTTGTTTAATTTGTATAACAAATGTTCTTGAACTATTTATTTTCTTTTTTGCCATTTAAGTATGATTCTTCAATGAAGTTGATTTACGGCCTTCCGAGTTAATGAACTGTGATTTATTCTGATTGATACACTTTTGAACTCTAGCTTTTATTGTTTCAAAATCAGATAATAATGAGTGTGAAGGTGCAAACCCATGCAAAAACGGAGGTACATGTGGAAATATCGAGGGAGGCTTTTCGTGTGAATGTCCTCCTTCTTGGACAGGAGAAATTTGTGATATCGGTAGGCAAATGACACTGCTCTATAAACATGCTTTTGCATACTGAGACCTTTATGCTTGGCAAATTGGAACCTTGAAATTGTTGTATAGACACAACTAAATTAGCTCATATAGTATAAAATGTAACAAGAGGTGTATTTTCTGTTCATCCAAATAATGAGATTCCTTTGTAGTTCAATTTATTAAAAAAAAACAGTCTCCCAGGAAATGACAAATGATTCAACTGGTTTTTTTAAATTAGTCGTCCATGAGAATTAGGATTTACCTTCATATTGTTTAGTGGATTAACATTTCTTACTTGCATATAATACTAAGGATAATCAATTAGAAATTGGTTCACGATTATCTTTAAAACTTTATCCATGTCTTTTTTCATTCTTAGGCTTTGTTTTTATTAATTACATTTCATGCTTTGGGGGGAAAGGGCACATTTCTATGAATTGTTAAAACAAATATTGTTCAAATATGAATTTTTCCATTTTTTGCCATTCATGTTTCTTTTCTAAATGTACTTGGTATAGGGTTTCACGACTAAATTGGAGTTGGGCAATTTTGGTTGAAACAATTCTAAACGCTAGCTGTAGCCTGTATGCCCGTACAAAATACTTTGAAAGCATTATCATGTTTACAAATTAAATAGGTTCATATATTATATTATGAAAAAAGAAGTATATTTTCTGTTTATCAAAATATCGAGATTCTTTATTGGTATAATTTATTCATAGGGAAACAGTCCCCCTGGACATGACATATGTTTTAAAGTGTTTTACTCGTTTTCGTCCATAACAAGCAGGTTTTACATTAATGTTCTTAAGTGGATTAACATCTCTTCGTTTGCATACAATGCAATCTGAGCACATCGGGTTTATCCAATAGAAAACACCTCTGAAATAATAGGGATGACGCCATATTGTTTCCCACGAGAATGACGTCACTTTCTTTCGTTTCTAAAAATAGATCTTGACTGTAAAATCCAAAAAGTCGTTAAATTTGATTGAGGAAACAAGTATACATGTCACAACAACAAGTTCGCCATTTGGTATGAGTTACTGATCAAAAGTGATTAAAAAGGATGTCCAACACTTCCATACACATTGAACTACTTAACATGCACGCTTAGAAAAGGTGTTCATCGGCGGATGCCGATTTACCCGAAAAATTGTAACCCTACACTTATATCCGAGGTGTATTTCACATCTCACGGAAATACCCGAAGAGTTCCGATTGCATACAATGATAAGTTCACGTTTATAAAAATGGGTACACTATTAATTTTTAAAATTATGTTCATGAAGTTTTTTTTCTTTTGTACACAACGTCTCTTTTTGATGCCTTACATTTGATGCGTGGAAAGGAACCGACACATTTGTTCAATTTGTATAACAAATGTTCTTGAACTATTTATTTTCTTTTTTGCCATTTAAGTGTCATACTTCAATGAATTTGATTAACGGCCTTCCGAGTTAATGAACTGTGACTTTTTTTGATTGATACAATTTTGAACTCTAGCTTTTATTGTTTCAAAATCAGATAATAATGAGTGTGAAGGTGCAAACCCATGCAAAAACGGAGGTACATGTGGAAATATCGAGGGAGGCTTTTCGTGTGAATGTCCTCCTTCTTGGACAGGAGAAATTTGTGATGTCGGTAGGCAAATGACACTGCCCTATAAACATGCTTTTGCATACTGAGACCTTTATGCTTGGCAAATTGGAACCTTGAAATTGTTGTATATACACAACTAAATTAGCTCATATAGTATAAAATGTAACATAATGTGTATTTTCTGTCTCCATCCAAAATAAATGAGATTACTCATTTGTAGTTTATATTTATTTAAACATAGAAATTGATTAACGATTATCTTTAACACTTTATCCATGCCTTTTTCATTTTTCCATTCTTAGGCTTTGTATTTATTAATTACATTTCATACTTTGGGGGGAAAAGGGCACATTTCTATAAATTGTTAAAACAAATATTGTTGAAATATGAATTATTCCATCTTTTGGCCATTCATGTTTCTTTTCTAAATGTACTTGGTATAGGGTTTCACGAGTAAATTGGAGTTGGGCAATTTTGGTTGAAACAATTCTAAACGCTAGCTGTAGCCTGTATGCCTGTACAAAAATACTTTGAAAGCATTATCATGTATACAAATTAAATATGTTCATATAGTATATTATGAAAGAAGACGTATATTTTCTGTTTATCAAAATAACGAGATTCCTTATTGGTATAATTTATTCATAGGGAAACATTCTTCTTGGACATGACATAAGTTTTAAAATTTTTACTCGTTTTCGTCCATAATAAGGAGGTTTTACTTTAATGTTCTTAACATGATTAACATCCTTTCGTTTGCATACAATGATAAGTTCACGTTCATAAAAATGGGTACACAATTACCTTTAAGATTATGTTCATAAAGTTTTTTTCCTTTGTAGACAACGTCTCTTTAAGATGCCTTACATTTGATGATTTGTAAGGTACCGACAAATTTGTTTAATTTGTATAACAAATGTTCTTGAACTATTTATTTTCTTTTTTGCCATTTAAGTGTCATACTTCAACGAATTTGATTTGCAGCCTTCCGAGTTAATGAACTGTGACTTATTTTGATTGATACACTTTTGGACTCTAGCTTTTATAGTTTCAAAATCAGATAATAATGAGTGTGAAGGTGCAAACCCATGCAAAAACGGAGGTACATGTGGAAATATCGAGGGAGGCTTTTCGTGTGAATGTCCTCCTTCTTGGACAGGAGAAATTTGTGATAGCGGTAGGCAAATGACACTGCTCTATAAACATGCTTTTGCATACTGAGACCTTTATGCTTGGCAAATTGGAACCTCGAAATTGCTGTATATACACAACTAAATTAGCTCATAAAGTATAAAATGTAACAAGAGGCGTTTTTTTTCTGTTCATCCAAATAATGAGATTCGTTTGTAGTTTAATTTATTTAAACATAAACAGTCTAACAGAAAATGACAAATGGTTCAACTCTTTTTTTTTTAATAAATCGTCCATGAAAATTAGGATTTACTTTCATATTGTTTAGTGGATTAACATTTCTTACTTGCATATAATACTAAATTCACATATTTAAAAATTGGTTCACGATTATCTTTAAAACTTTATCCATATCTTTTTTCATTTTTCCATTCTTAGGCTTTGTTTTTATTAATTACATTTTATGCTTTGGGGGGAAAGGGCACATTTCTATAAATTGTTAAAACAAATATTGTTGAAATATGAATTTTTCCATGTTTTGCCATTCATGTTTCTTTTCTTAATGTACTTGGTAGTGGGTTTCACGACTAAATTGGAGTTGGGCAATTTTGGATGAAACAATTCTAAACGCTATCTGTAGCCTGTATGCCTGTACAAAAATACTTTGAAAGCATTATCATGTATACAAATTAAATATGTTCATAAAGTATTTCATGAAAGAAGAAGTACATTTTCTGTTTATCAAAATATCGAGATTCCTTATTGGTATTATTTATTCATAGGGAAACAGTCCTCATGGACATGACATATGTTTTAAAGTGTTTTACTCGTTTTCGTCCATAATTAGCAGGTTTTACTTTATTGTTCTTAAGTGGATTAACATCTCTTCGTTTGCATACACTGATAAGTTCACGTTCATAAAAATGGGATTCACAATTACCTTTCAAATTATGTTCATGAAGTTTTTTTCTTTTGTACACAACGTCTCTTTTTGATGCCTTACATTTGATGCTTTGAAAGGAACTTACACATTTGTTTAATTTGTATAACAAATGTTCTTGAACTATTTATTTTCTTTTTTGCCATTTAAGTGTCATACTTCAATGAATTTGATTAACGGCCTTCCGAGTTAATGAACTGTGACTTTTTTTGAATGATTTAATTTGAGCTCTAGCTTTTATTATTTCAAAATCAGATAATAATGAGTGTGAAGGTGCAAACCCATGCAAAAACGGAGGTACATGTGGAAATATCGCGGGAGGCTTTTCGTGTGAATGTCCTCCTTCTTGGACAGGAGAAATTTGTGATATCGGTAGGCAAATGCCACTGCTCTATAAACATGCTTTTGCATACTGAGACCTTTATGCTTGGCAAATTGGAACCTCGAAATTGTTGTATATACACAACTAAATTAGCTCATAAAGTATAAAATGTAACAAGAGGTGTTTTTTTTCTGTTCATCCGAATAATGAGAATCGTTTGTAGTTTAATTTATTTAAACATAAACAGTCTCCCAGAAAATGACAAATGGTTCAACTCTTTTTTTTTAATTAATCGTCCATGAAAATGAGGATTTACTTTCATATTGTATAGTGGTTTAACATTTCTTACTTGCATATAATACTAAGTTCACATATCTAAAAATTGGTTCACGATTATCTTTAAAACTTTATCCATATCTTTTTTCATTTTTCCATTCTTAGGCTTTGTTTTTATTAATTACATTTCATGCTTTGGGGGGAAAGGGCACATTTCTATAAATTGTTAAAACAAATATTGTTGAAATATGAATTTTTCCATGTTTTGCCATTCATGTTTCTTTTTTTAATGTACTTGGTAGTGGGTTTCACGACTAAATTGGAGTTGGGCAATTTTGGATGAAACAATTCTAAACGCTAGCTGTAGCCTGTTTGCCTGTACAAAAATACTTTGAAACCATTATCATGTATACAAATTAAATATGTTCATATATTGTATCATATTATGAAAAAAGAAGTATATTTTCTGTTTATCAAAATAACGAGATTCCTTATTGGTATGATTTATTTATAGGGAAACAGTCCCCCTGGACATGACATATGTTTTAAAGTGTTTTACTCGTTTTCGTCCATAATAAGCAGGTTTTACTTTAATGTTCTTAAGTGGATTAACATCTCTTCGTTTGCATACAATGATAAGTTCACGTTTATAGAAATGGGATTCACAATTACTTTTCAAATTATGTTCATGAAGTTTTTTTCTTTTGTACACAACGTCTCTTTTTGATGCATTACATTTGATGCTTTGTAAGGAACCGACACATTTGTTTAATATGCATACCAAATGTTCTTGAACTATTTATTTTCTTTTTTGCCATTTAAGTGTCATACTTCAGTGAATTTGATTAACGGCCTTCTGAGTTAATGAATTGTGACTTATTTTGATTGATACAATTTTGAACTCTAGCTCTTCATTGTTTCAAAATCAGATAATAATGAGTGTGAAGGTGCAAACCCATGCAAAAACGGAGGTACATGTGGAAATATCGAGGGAGGCTTTTCATGTGAATGTCCTCCTTCTTGGACAGGAGAAATTTGTGATATCGGTAGGCAAACGACACTGCTCTATAAACATTCTTTTGCATACTGAGACCTTTATGCTTGGCAAATTGGAACCTTGAAATTGTTGTATATACACAACTATATTAGCTCATATAGTATAAAATGTAACAAGAGGTGTATTTTCTGTTCATCCAAATAACGAGATTCCTTTGTAGTTCAATTTATTCAAACGTAAACAGTCTCCCAGGAAATGACAATTGATTCAACTCTTTTTTTAATAACTCGTCCATGAAAGTTAGGATTTACTTTCATATTGTTTAGTGGATTTACCTTTCTTACTTGCATATAATACTAAGTTCACCTATTTAAAAATTGGTTCACGATTATCTTTAGAACTTTATCAATGTCTTTTGTCATTTTTCCATTCTTAGGCTTTGTTTTTATTAATTACATTTCATGCTTTTGGGGGAAATGGCGCATTGCTATAAATTGTTAAAACAAATATTGTTGAAATATGAATTCTTCCATTTTTTGCCATTCATGTTTCTTTTCCACATGTACTTGGTATAGGGTTTCAAGAACAAATTGGAGTTGGGCAATTTTGGTTGAAAAAATCCTAAACGCTAGCTGTAACCTGTATGCCTGTACAAAAATACTTTGAAAGCATTATCATGTATACAAATTAAATAGGTTCATATAGTATATTATGAAAGAAGAAGTATATTTTCTGTTTATCAAAATAACGAGATTCTTTATTGGTATATTTTTTTCAAAGGGAAACAGTTCCCCTGGACATGAAATATGTTTTAAAGTGTTTAACTCGTACTCGTCCATAATAAGCAGGTTTTACTTTAATGTTCTTAAGTGGATTAACATCTCTTCGTTTGCATACAATGATAAGTTCGCGTTTATAAAAATGGGTACACAAATAATTTTTAAAATTATGTTCATGAAGTTTTTTTCCTTTGTAGACAATGTCTCTTTAAGATGCCTTACATTTGAAGTTTGTAAGGAACCGACACATTTGTTTAATTTGTATAACAAATGTTCTTGAACTATTTATTTTCTTGTTTGCCTTTTAAGTATGATTCTTCAATGAAATTGATTTACGGCCTTCCGAGTTAATGAACTGTGACTTATTTTGATTGATACACTTTTGAACTCTAGCTTTTATTGTTTCAAAATCAGACAATAATGAGTGTGAAGGTGAAAACCCATGCAAAAACGGAGGTACATGTGGAAATATCGAGGGAGGCTTTTCGTGTGAATGTCCTCCTTCTTGGACAGGAGAAATTTGTGATAGCGGTAGGCAAATGACACTGCTCTATAAACATGCTTTTGCATACTGAGACCTTTATGCTTGGCAAATTGGAACCTCGAAATTGCTGTATATACACAACTAAATTAGCTCATAAAGTATAAAATGTAACAAGAGGCGTTTTTTTTCTGTTCATCCAAATAATGAGATTCGTTTGTAGTTTAATTTATTTAAACATAAACAGTCTAACAGAAAATGACAAATGGTTCAACTCTTTTTTTTTAATTAATCGTCCATGAAAATAAGGATTTACTTTCATATTGTTTAGTGGTTTAACATTTCTTACTTTCATATAATACTAAGTTCACATATCTAAAAATTGGTTCACGATAATCTTTAAAACTTTATCCATATCTTTTTTCATTTTTCCATTCTTAGGCTTTGTTTTTATTAATTACATTCTATGCTTTGGGGGGAAAGGGCACATTTCTATAAATTGTTAAAACAAATATCGTTGAAATATGAATTTTTCCATGTTTTGCCATTCATGTTTCTTTTCTTAATGTACTTGGTAGTGGGTTTCACGACTAAATTGGAGTTGGGCAATTTTGGATGAAACAATTCTAAACGCTATCTGTAGCCTGTATGCCTGTACAAAAATACTTTGAAAGCATTATCATGTATACAAATTAAATATGTTCATATATTGTATTATATTATGAAAAAAGAAGTATATTTTCTGTTTATCAAAATAACGAGATTCCTTATTGGTATGATTTATTCATAGGGAAACAGTCCCCCTGGACATGACATATGTTTTAAAGTGTTTTACTCGTTTTCGTCCATAATAAGCAGGTTTTACTGTAATGTTCTTAAGTGGATTAAAATCTCTTCGTTTGCATACAATGATAAGTTCACGTTTATAGAAATGGGATTCACAATTACTTTTCAGATTATGTTCATGAAGTTTTTTCTTTTGTACACAACGTCTCATTTTGATGCCTTACATTTGATGCTTTGTAAGGAACCGACACATTTGTTTAATATGCATACCAAATGTTCTTGAACTATTTATTTTCTTTTTTGCCATTTAAGTGTCATACTTCAGTGAATTTGATTAACGGCTTTCTGATTTAATGAACTGTGACTTATTTTGATTGATACAATTTTGAACTCTAGCTCTTTATTGTTTCAAAATCAGATAATAATGAGTGTGAAGGTGCAAACCCATGCAAAAACGGAGGTACATGTGGAAATATCGAGGGAGGCTTTTCGTGTGAATGTCCTCCTTCTTGGACCGGAGAAATTTGTGATATCGGTAGGCAAATGACACTGCTCTATAAACATGCTTTTGCATACTGAGACCTTTATGCTTGGCAAATTGGAACCTTGAAATTGTTGTATATACACAACTAAATTAGCTCATATAGTATAAAATGTAACAAGAGGTGTATTTTCTGTTCATCCAAATAACGAGATTCCTTTGTAGTTCAATTTATTCAAACGTAAACAGTCTCCCAGGAAATGACAAATGATTCAACTCTTTTTTTTAATAACTCGTCCATGAAAATTAGGATTTACTTTCATATTGTTTAGTGGATTTACCTTACTTACTTGCATATAATACTAAGTTCACATATTTAAAAATTGGTTCACGATTATCTTAAAAAATTCATCCATTTCTTTTGTCATTTTTCCATTCTTTGGCTTTATTTTTATTAATAACATTTTATGATTTGGGGGGAAATGGCACATTTCTATGAATTGTTAAAACAAATATTGTTGAAATATGAATTCTTCCATTTTTTTGCCATTCATGTTTCTCTTATAAATGTACTTGGTATAGGGTTTCAAGAACAAATTGGAGTTGGGCAATTTTGGTTGAAAAAATTCTAAACGCTAGCTGTAACCTGTATGCCTGTACAAAAATACTTTGAAAGCATTATCATGTATACAAATTAAATAGGTTCATAAAGTATATTATGAAAGAAGAAGTACTTTTTCTGTTTATCAAAATAACGAGATTCTCTATTGGTATAATTTTTTCATAGGGAAACAGTCCCCCTGGACATGAAATATGTTTTAAAGTGTTTAATTCGTATTCGTCCATAATAAGCAGGTTTTACTTTAATGTTCTTAAGTGGATTAACATCTCTTCGTTTGCATACAATGATAAGTTCACGTTTATAAAAATGGGTACACAAAAAATTTTTAAAATTATGTTCATGAAATTTTTTTCCTTTGTAGGCAATGTCTCTTTAAGATGCCTTACATTTGATGCTTTGAAAGGAACCGACACATTTGTTTAATTTGTATAACAAATGTTCTTGAACTATTCATTTTCTTTTTTGCCATTTAAGTATCATTCTTCAATGAATTTGACTTACGGCCTTCCGAGTTAATGAACTGTGACTTATTTTGATTGATACACTTTTGAACTCTGGCTTTTATTGTTTCAAAATCAGATAATAATGAGTGTGAAGGTGCAAACCCATGCAAAAACGGAGGTACATGTGGAAATATCGCGGGAGGCTTTTCATGTGAATGTCCTCCTTCTTGGACCGGAGAAATTTGTGATATCGGTAGGCAAACGACACTGCTCTATAAACATGCTTTTGCATACTGAGACCTTTATGCTTGGCAAATTGGAACCTTGAAATTGTTGTATATACACAACTAAATTAGTTCATATAGTATAAAATGTAACAAGAGGTGTATTTTCTGTTCATCCAAATAACGAGATTCCGTTGTAGTTCAATTTATTCAAACGTAAACAGGCTCCCAGGAAATGACAAATGATTCAACTCGTTTTTTAAATAACTCTCCATGAAAGTGAGGATTTACTTTCATATTGTTTAGTCGATTTACCTTTCTTATTTGCATATAATACTAAGTTCACATATTTAAAAATTGGTTCACGATTATCTATAAAACTTTATTCATGTCTTTTGTCATTTTTCCATTCTTAGGCATCTATTTTATTAATAACATTTCATGCTTTGGGGGAAACTGGCACATTTCTATAAATTGTTAAAACAAATATTGTTGAAATATGAATTTTTCCATGTTTTGCCATTCATGTTTCTTTTCTTAATGTACTTGGTATAGGGTTTCAAGACTTAATTGGAGTTGGGCAATTTTGGTCGAAACAATTCTAAACGCTAGCTGTAGCCTATATGCCTGTACAAAAATACTTTGAAAGCATTATCATGTATACAAACTAAATATGCTCATATAGTATATTATGAAAGAAGAAGTATATTTTCTGTTTATCAAAAAAACGAGATTCCTAATTGGTATTATTTATTCATAGGGAAACAGTCCCCCTGGACATGACATATGTTTTAAAGTGTTTCACTCGTTTTCGTCCATAATAAGCAGGTTTTATTTTAATGTTCTTAAGTGGATTAACATCTCCCCGTTTGCATACAATGATAAGTTCACGTTTATAAAAATGGGTACAAAATTAATCTTTAAGTTATGTTCATGAAGTTTTATTCTTTTGTAGACAATGTCTCTTTAAGATACCTTACATTTGATGCTTGGAAAGGAACCCACACATTTGTTTAATTTGTATAACAAATGTTCTTGAACTATTTTTTTTTTGCCATTTAAGTGTCATACTACAATGAATTTGATTAACGGCCTTCTGAGTTAATGAACTGTAATTTATTTTGATTGATACACTTTTGAACTCTAGCTTTTATTGTTTCAAAATCAGATAATAATGAGTGTGAAGGTGCAAACCCATGCAAAAACGGAGGTACATGTGGAAATATCGAGGGAGGCTTTTCGTGTGAATGTCCTCCTTCTTGGACAGGACAAATTTGTGATATCGGTAGGCAAATGACACTGCTCTATAAACATGCTTTTGCATACTGAGACCTTTATGCTTGGCAAATTGGAACCTTGAAATTGTTGTATATACACAACTAAATTAGCTCATATAGTATAAAATGTAACAAGAGGTGTATTTTCTGTTCATCCAAATAACGAGATTCCTTTGTAGTTCAATTTATTCAAACGTAAACAGTCTCCCAGGAAATGACAAATGATACAACTCTTTTTTTTAATAACTCGTCCATGAAAATTAGGATTTACTTTCATATTGTTTAGTGGATTTACATTTCTTACTTGCATATAATACTAAGTTCACATATTTAAAAATTGGTTCACGATTATCTTAAAAAATTCATCCATTTCTTTTGTCATTTTTCCATTCTTAGGCTTTGTTTTTATTAATTACATTTCATGCTTTGGGGGGAAATGGCACATTTCTATAAATTGTTAAAACAAATATTGTTGAAATATGAATTCTTCCATTTTTTGCCATTCATGTTTCTCTTATAAATGTACTTGGTATAGGGTTTCAAGAACAAATTGGAGTTGGGCAATTTTGGTTGAAAAAATTCTAAACGCTAGCTGTAACCTGTATGCCTGTACAAAAATACTTTGAAAGCATTATCATGTATACAAATTAAATAGGTTCATATAGTATATGACGAAAGAAGAAGTATATTTTCTGTTTATCAAAATAACGAGATTCTCTATTGGTATAGTTTTTTCATAGGGAAACAGTCCCCCTAGACATGAAATATGTTTTAAAGTGTTTAACTCGTTTTCGTCCATAATAAGCAGGTTTTACTTTAATGTTCTTAAGTGGATTAACATCTCCCCGTTTGCATACAATGATAAGTTCACGTTTATAAAAATGGGATTCTCAATTACCTTTCAAATTATGTTGATGAAGTTTTTTTCTTTTGTACACAACGTCTCTTTTTGATGCCTTACATTTGATGCGTTGAAAGGAACCGACACATTTGTTTAATTTGTATAGCAAATGTTCTTGAACTATTTATTTTCTTTTTTGCCATTTAAGTGTCATACTTCAATGAATTTGATTGACGGCCTTCTGAGGTAATGAACTGTGACTTATTTTGATTGATACACTTTTGAACTCTAGCTTTTATTGTTTCAAAATCAGATAATAATGAGTGTGAAGGTGCAAACCCATGCAAAAACGGAGGTACATGTGGAAATATCGAGGGAGGCTTTTCGTGTGAATGTCCTCCTTCTTGGACAGGAGAAATTTGTGATATCGGTAGGCAAATGACACTGCTCTATAAACATGCTTTTGCATACTGAGACCTTTATGCTTGGCAAATTGGAACCTTGAAATTGTTGTATATACACAACTAAATTAGTTCATATAGTATAAAATGTAACAAGAGGTGTATTTTCTGTTCATCCAAATAACGAGATTCCGTTGTAGTTCAATTTATTCAAACGTAAACAGGCTCCCAGGAAATGACAAATGATTCAACTCGTTTTTTAATGACTCGTCCATGAAAGTGAGGATTTACTCTCATATTGTTTAGTGGATTTACCTTTCTTATTTGCATATAATAATAAGTTCACATATTTAAAAATTGGTTCACGATTATCTATAAAACTTTATTCATGTCTTTTGTCATTTTTCCATTCTTAGGCATTTATTTTATTAATAACATTTCATGCTTTGGGGAAAATGGCACATTTCTATAAATTGTTAAAACAAATATTGTTGAAATATGAATTTTTCCATGTTTTGCCATTCATGTTTCTTTTCTTAATGTACTTGGTATAGGGTTTCAAGACTTAATTGGAGTTGGGCAATTTTGGTCGAAACAATTCTAAACGCTAGCTGTAGCCTATATGCCTGTACAAAAATACTTTGAAAGCATTATCATGTTTACAAACTAAATATGCTCATATAGTATATTATGAAAGAAGAAGTATATTTTCTGTTTATCAAAATAACGAGATTCCTAATTGGTATTATTTATTCATAGGGAAACAGTCCCCCTGGACATGACATATGTTTTAAAGTGTTTTACTCGTTTTCGTCCATAATAAGCAGGTTTTAATTTAATGTTCTTAAGTGGATTAACATCTCTTCGTTTGCATACAATGATAAGTTCATGTTTATAAAAATGGGTACAAAATTAATCTTTAAGTTATGTTCATGAAGTTTTATTCTTTTGTAGACAATGTCTCTTTAAGATACCTTACATTTGATGCTTGGAAAGGAACCCACACATTTGTTTAATTTGTATAACAAATGTTCTTGAACTATTTTTTTTCTTTTTTGCCATTTAAGTGTCATACTACAATGAATTTGATTAACGGCCTTCCGAGTTAATGAACTGTAATTTATTTTGATTGATACACTTTTGAACTCTAGCTTTTATTGTTTCAAAATCAGATAATAATGAGTGTGAAGGTGCAAACCCATGCAAAAACGGAGGTACATGTGGAAATATCGAGGGAGGCTTTTCGTGTGAATGTCCTCCTTCTTGGACAGGAGAAATTTGTGATATCGGTAGGCAAATGACACTGCTCTATAAACATGCTTTCGCATACTGAGACCTTTATGCTTGGCAAATTGGAACCTTAAAATTGTTGTATATACACAACTAAATTAGCTCATATAGTATAAAATGTAACAAGAGGTGTATGTTCTGTTCATCCAAATAACGATATTCCTTTGTAGTTCAATTTATTCAAACGAAAACAGTCTCCCAGGAAATGACAAATGATTCAACTCTTTTTTTTAATAACTCGTCCATGAAAGTTAGGATTTACTTTCATATTGTTTAGTGGATTTACATTTCTTACTTGCATATAATACTAAGTTCACATATTTAAAAATTGGTTCACGATTATCTATAAAACTTTATTCATGTCTTTTGTCATTTTCCCATTCTTAGGCATTGTTTTTATTAATTACATTTCATGCTTTGGGGGAAAAGGGCACATTTCTATAAATTGTTAAAACAAATATTGTTGAAATATGAATTTTTCCATGTTTTGCCATTCATGTTTCTTTTCTTAATGTACTTGGTATAGGGTTTCACGAGTAAATTGGAGTTGGGCAATTTTGGTTGAAACAATTCTAAACGCTAGCTGTAGCCTGTATGCCTGTACAAAAATACTTTGAAAGCATTATCATGTATACAAATTAAATATGTTCATATAGTATATTATGAAAGAAGACGTATATTTTCTGTTTATCAAAAAAACGAGATTCCTTATTGGTATAATTTATTCATAGGGAAACATTCTTCTTGGACATGACATAAGTTTTAAAATTTTTACTCGTTTTCGTCCATAATAAGCAGGTTTTACTTTAATGTTCTTAACTTGATTAACATCCTTTCATTTGCATACAATGATAAGTTCACGTTAATAAAAATGGGTACACAATTACCTTTAAGATTATGTTCATAAAGTTTTTTTCCTTTGTAGACAACGTCTCTTTAAGATGCCTTACATTTGATGATTTGTAAGGTACCGACAAATTTGTTTAATTTGTATAACAAATGTTCTTGAACTATTTATTTTCTTTTTTGCCATTTAAGTGTCATACTTCAACGAATTTGATTTGCAGCCTTCCGAGTTAATGAACTGTGACTTATTTTGATTGATACACTTTTGGACTCTAGCTTTTATAGTTTCAAAATCAGATAATAATGAGTGTGAAGGTGCAAACCCATGCAAAAACGGAGGTACATGTGGAAATATCGAGGGAGGCTTTTCGTGTGAATGTCCTCCTTCTTGGACAGGAGAAATTTGTGATATCGGTAGGCAAATGACACTGCACTATAAACATGCTTTTGCATACTGAGACCTTTATGCTTGGCAAATTGGAACCTTGAAATTGTTGTATATACACAACTAAATTAGGTCATTTAGTATAAAATGTAACAAGAGGTGTATTTTCTGTCCATCCAAATAATGAGATTCCTTTGTAGTTCAATTTATTTAAACATAAACAGTCTCCCAGGAAATGACAAATGATTCAACTCTTTTTTTTTAATTAATCGTCCATGAAAATTAGGATTTACTTTCATATTGTTTAGTGGATTTACATTTCTTACTTGCATATAATACTAAGTTCACATATTTAAGAATTGGTTCACGATTATCTTTAAAACTTTATCCATGTCTTTTGTCATGTTTCCATTCTTAGGCTTTGTTTTAATTAATTACATTTCATGCTTTGGGAGGAAAGGGTACATTTCTATAAATTGTTAAGATAAAATATTGTTGAAATATGAATTTGTCCAATTTTGGCCATTCATGTTTCTTTTCTAAATGTACTTGGTATAGGGTTTCACGAACAAATTGGAGTTGGGCAATTTTGGTTGAAACAATTCTAAACGCTAGCTGTAGCCTGTATGCCTGTACAAAAATACTTTGAAAGCATTATCATGGATACAAATTGAATATGTTCATATAGTATATTATGAAAGAAGAAGTATATTTTCTGTTTATCAAAATAACGAGATTCCTTATTGGTATAATTTATTCATAGGGAAACAGTCCCCCTGGACATGACATATGTTTTAAAGTGTTTTACTTGTTTTCGTCCATAATAAGCAGGTTTTACTTTAATGTTCTTAAGTGGATTAACATCGCTTCGTTTGCATACAATGATAAGTTCACGTTTATAAAAATGGGATTCACAATTATTTTTCAAATTATGTTCATGAAGTTTTTTTCTATTGTACACAACGTCTCTTATTGATGCCTTACATTTGATGCTTTGTAAGGAACCGACACATTTGTTTAATATGCATACCAAATGTTCTTGAACTATTTATTTTCTTTTTTGCCATTTAAGTGTCATACTTCAGTGAATTTGATTAACGGCCTTCTGAGTTAATGAACTGTGACTTATTTTGATTGATACACTTTTGAACTCTAGCTTTTATTGTTTCAAAATCAGATAATAATGAGTGTGAAGGTGCAAACCCATGCAAAAACGGAGGTACATGTGGAAATATCGAGGGAGGCTTTTCGTGTGAATGTCCTTCTTCTTGGACCGGAGAAATTTGTGATATCGGTAGGCAAACGAAACTGCTCTATAAACAAGCTTTTGCATACTGAGACCTTTATGGTTGGCAAATTGGAACCTTGAAATTGTTGTATATACACAACTAAATTAGCTCATATAGTATAAAATGTAACAAGAGGTGTATGTTCTGTTCATCCAAATAACGAGATTCCTTTGTAGTTCAATTTATTCAAACGTAAACAGTCTCCCAGGAAATGACAAATGATTCAACTCTTTTTTTTAATAAGTCGTCCATGAAAATTAGGATTTACTTCATATTGTTTAGTGGATTTACATTTCTTACTTGCATATAATACTAAGTTCACATATTTAAAAATTGGTTCACGATTATCTTTAAAAATGTATCCATTTCTTTTGTCATTTTTCCATTCTTAGGCTTTGTTTTTATTAATTACATTTCATGCTTTAAGGGGAAATGGCACATTTCTATAAATTGTTAAAACAAATATTGTTTAAATATGAATTATTCCATTTTTTGGCCATTCATGTTTCTTTTCTTAATGTACTTGGTATAGGGTTTCACGAACAAATTGGAGTTTGGCAATTTTGGGCGAAACAATTCTAAACGCTAGCTGTAGCCTATATGCCTGTACAAAAATACTTTGAAAGCATTATCATGTATACAAACTAAATATGTTCATATAGTATATTATGAAAGAAGAAGTATATTTTCTGTTTATCAAAATAACGAGATTCCTTATTGGTATAATTAATTCATAGGGAAACAGTCCCCCTGGACATGACATATGTTTTAAAGTGTTTTACTCGTTTTTGTCCATAATAAGCAGGTTTTACTTTAATGTTCTAAAGTGAATTAATATCTCTTCGTTTGCATACAATGATAAGTTCACGTTTATAAAAATGGGATTCACAATTACCTTTCAAATTATGTTCATGAAGTTTTTTTCTTTTGTACACAACGTCTCTTTTGATGCCTTACATTTGATGCTTTGAAAGGAACCGACACATTTGTTTAATTTGTATAACAAATGTTCTTGAACTATTTATTTTCTTTTTTGCCATTTAAGTGTCATACTTCAGTGAATTTGATTAACGGCCTTCCGAGTTAATGAACTGTGACTTATTTTGATTGATACAATTTTGAACTCTAGCTTTTATTGTTTCAAAATCAGATAATAATGAGTGTGAAGGTGCAAACCCATGCAAAAACGGAGGTACATGTGGAAATATCGAGGGAGGCTTTTCGTGTGAATGTCCTCCTTCTTGGACAGGAGAAATTTGTGATATCGGTAGGCAAATGACACTGCTCTATAAACATGCTTTTGCATACTGAGACCTTTATGGTTGGCAAATTGGAACCTTGAAATTGTTGTATATACACAACTAAATTAGCTCATATAGTATAACATGTAACAAGAGGTGTATTTTCTGTTCATCCAAATAACAAGATTCCTTTGTATGTCAATTTATTCAAACGTAAACAGTCTCACAGGAAATGACAAATGATTCAACTCTTTTTTTTAATAACTCGTCCATGAAAATTAGGATTTACTTTCATTATGTTTAGTGGATTTACATTTCTTACTTGCATATAATACTAAGTTCACATATTTAAAAATTAATTCACGATTATCTTAAAAACTTTATCCATTTCTTTTGTCATTTTTCCATTCTTAGGCTTTGTTTCTATTAATTACATTTCATGCTTTGGGGGGAAATGGCACATTTCTATAAATTGTTAAAACAAATATTGTTGAAATATGAATTATTCCATTTTTTGGCCATTCATGTTTCTTTTCTAAATGTACTTGGTATAGGGTTTCAAGAACAAATTGGAGTTTGGCAATTTTGGTTGAAACAATTCTAAATTCTTGCTGTAGCCTTTATGCCTGTAAAAAACTACTTTGAAAGCATTATCATGTATACAAATTAAATATGTTCATATAGTATATTATGAAAGAAGAAGTATATTTTCTGTTTATCAAAACAACGAGATTCCTTATTGGTATAATATATTCATAGGGAAACAGTCCCCCTGGACATGACATATGTTTTAAAGTATTTAACTCGTTTTTGTCCATAATAAGCTAGTTTTACTTTAATGTTCTTAAGTGGATTAACATCTCTTCGTTTGCATACAATGATAAGTTCACATTTATAAAAATAAAAATGGGTACACAATTACCTTTAAAATTATGTTCATGAAGTTTTTTTCCTTTGTAGACAATGTCTCTTTAAGATGCCTTATATTTGATGCTTTGAAAGGAACCGACACATTTGTTTAATTTGTATAACAAATGTTCTTGAACTATTTATTTTCTTTTTTGCCATTTAAGTGTCATACTTCAATGAATTTGATTTACGGCCTTCCGAGTTAATGAACTGTGATACACTTTTGAACTCTAGCTTTTATTGTTTCAAAATCAGATAATAATGAGTGTGAAGGTGCAAACCCATGCAAAACGGAGGTACATGTGGAAATATCGAGGGAGGCTTTTCGTGTGAATGTCCTCCTTCTTGGACAGGAGAAATTTGTGATATCGGTAGGCAAATGACACTGCTCTATAAACATGCTTTTGCATACTGAGACCTTTATGCTTGGCAAATTGGAACCTTGAAATTGATGTATATACACAACTAAATTAGCTCATATATTATAAAATGTAACAAGAGGTGTATTTTCTGGTCATCTAAATAACGAGATTCCTGTGTAGTTCAATTTATTCAAACGTAAACAGTCCCCCAGGAAATGACAAATGTTTCAATTCTTTTTTTAATAATTCGTCCATGACAAGTAGGATTTACTTTCATATTGTTTAGTAGTTTAACATTTCTTATTTGCAATCAATACTAAGTCCACATAGGTAAAAATTGGTTCAAGGTTAACTTTTAAACTTTGTCCATGTTGTCATATGAATTTTATTCATTTTTGATTATGATCGCTGCAGAGAGAGATTGTTTCGTATTTCTATGTGACATAGAAGTTGGAAGTCCCACTAAAGGGTCTAGAAGGGAGTAGAATGTTTATATTTATGTGTTTATCATGTTCTCCTAGTATCTGTCAGTGCATGCTTGTTAATCAAAATAAACAAATAAGTATCAGCAGGATTCTGTCAGATGCTTAATTCTTTAATGTTCTAGAAACATTATTATATGATAAACAAGTAACTGGAAGGGTCTGGAAAAATCAATACTGAATCTTCATAGCTTTTTAGGGGCCATGTGTGTGTTTGATTGTTAATGCTATTCCAGATTGTTCTATCAAGAATAAGTTTACTGGATGCAACTAGAAAGTATTAAAGGGTTATAAAAGAGAAACCAATAAGTTGATTGGTTTGACTAAAAGCAGTATGCTATCAAAAAGTACTTGATCTATGTTATTGTGAAAACTGTGTGATTTAACAGAGTGTTGCTGCTTCATTACTTTTGTGTTGAAATTTACTAGGGGAGTTTAGAACAATTGAAAGGATCTGTGGATTTATTAATTATAGTTCTTGAAGTGATTGTCACAGGTATTGTATTCATTATGCTATTATAATTCATCAAATAAACTTGTTATTGTTTGTAATACTTGTTGCTGGTTATCTTTGTTTTCTCGTTGCGAGCTATGTTCATAATAGAAACCATAGGTTCGTAACAATGTCTTTTGTCGTTTCTTTCATTCTTAGGCTTTGTTTTTATGAATTACATTTGATGATTTGAAAGGAAACGGCACATTTCTATAAATTGTAAAACAAATATTGTTGAAATATGAATGTTCCCCTTTTTTGCCAATAACGTTTCTTTTTTTAAATGTACTTGGTATAGGGTTTCAAAAGAAAATTGGAGGTGGGCAATATTGATTGAAACAATTCTAAATGCTAGCTTTATTGTTTCTGCATCAGATTATAACGAGTGTGAAGGTCCAAACCCATGTCAAAACGGAGGTACATGTGGAAATAGCGAAGGAAGCTTTTCGTGTGTTTGTACTTTATCTTGGACCGGATCTCTTTGTGAAATCGGTAGGCATATGGCACGGCTTTATCAACTTGCTTTCGCCTACTGTAGCCTGTATGCCTGTACAAAAATACACTGGAAACATTATCATGTATACAAATAGAATAAGTTCATACACTATACTATGAAAGAAGAAGTATATTTTCTGTTTATCAAAATAAGGAGATTCCTTTTTTGTATGATTTATTCATAGGGAAACAATCCCCCTGGACATGACAGATGTTTTAAAGTGTTTTACTTGGTTTCGTCCATAATAAGCAGGTTTTACCTTTTAATGTTCTTTAGTGGATTAACATCTCTTCGTTTGCATACAATGATGAGTTCATGTTTATGTAAATGGGTACACAATTACCTTTAAAACTATGTCCAAGAAGCTTTTCTTTTGTAGACAATTTCCTTTATTGATGCCTTATATTTGATGCTTTGAAAGGAACCGACAAATTTGTTTAATTTGTATAACAAATGTTCTTGAACTATTTATTTTCTTATTTGCCATTTAAGTGTCATACTTCAATGAATTTGATTTACGGCCTTTCGAGTTTACGAATTGTGACTCATTTTGATTGATACAATTTTGAACTCTAGCTTTTATTGTTTCAAAATCAGATAATAATGAGTGTGGAGGTGCAGACCCATGCAAAAACGGAGGTACATGTGCAAATATCGAAGGAGGCTTTTCGTGTGATTGTCCTCCTTCTTGGACAGGAGAAATTTGTGATATCGGTAGGCAAATGACACTGCTCTATAAACATGCTTTTGCATACTGAGACCTTTATGGTTGGCAAATTGGAACCTTGAAATTGTTGTATATACACAATTAAATTAGCTCATATTATATAAAATATAACAAGTGGTGTATTTTCTGTTCATCCAAATAACGAGATTTCTTTGTAGTTCAATTTATTCATACGTAAACAGTTCCCCAAGGAAATGACAAATATTTCAACCCCTTTTTAAGTTATTCGTTCATAGAAATTAGGATTTATTTTAAAGCCATACTTGCACTCATTTCTATATAAAATGTGAAAGTTCTAGAATAATTGTAAATTTGCTTAAAGTATTTTAAATTACTTTGACAGAAGAATTGAGACTGTAACACGTTCATATGATGTTTTAAAAGGGTGAATACTGTAAGGTTTTTGTTTACAATTAGCGATAAGACTTGGTCAGCCGAGAAACGTTGGAAACCAATAAAACCCAAGAAATTCTCAATTTTGAATGTTCATATTGTTACTATTGGATAAATGACAGTATGTTTTGTGTTTCACATGATTTTTCCAACCAGGTGATCGCTACTCAATCATCCGAGCGTTCCTTACTATTTTAGATGTTACTCGAATGTAAACAGTGAAGTTGAATTGGTGGACACCAAATTTATAAAAATAGCACTTTGAAAAATAGATTATAAATAGTGCAGGCGTTATTTTGTCTTGAACCTGTGGTTTTTCGCTATGTTTCAACATTTCTAGTATAATTGATAACTCATATAACCAAGTTTTGCAGTTTTTCTGAGAGCTAGTATGCTTTTAATTTTGTTTAGTGGTTTAACATTTCTTACTTGCATATAATACTAAGTTCACGTATGTTAAAAATGGCTACGATTAACTTTAAAACTTTATTCTTGTCTTTTGTCATATGTTTCTTCCGTAGCCAGTGTCTTTTTTTATGCATTACATTTAATGATTTCGAAGGAAACGAAACCATTTTATAATTAGTATAGATGTTGTTGAACTATTTAATTTCAATTTTGCCATGTTTCATTTTAAATGCATTTGGTTTAAGGTCTCACAAGTTAATTAATTGTCGCCAATTTTGATTGTAACAATTTTTAACTCTAGCTTTATCGTTTCCGCATCAGATTATAATGAATGTGAAGGAACAAACCCATGCAAAAACGGAGATACATGTGGAAATAGCAACGGAAGCCTTTCGTGTGATTGTACTCCATCTTGGACTGGAAAATTTTGTGAAATCGGTGGCGTATGGCACGGTTCATACATATGATTTCTGATTTCTTTTCTGGTGTTATGTTTGTACAAACATGTATACACTTGGAAGTTTGACGAGCTTTATTTACTCAAATGAAACGATAATCCAATAAAAAAAGTATCAGCCTTCTCATGAAGTGACCTTTCTTCTTTTTGATTGATCACGATTGCAAAATCTATCTTGTTTTACTAGGAGTGTAATATCTTTGAGGTTATTGAAATCGTAGTTGTTTTAATTTTATATTCAAATTCGTTTCTTTAATAAATTTAAGTCGTCTTGACTTTTAATGTTTAGCTTTTTCCATCGTATAAGAAATTTATATTACTATACTTTTACGGTTTTATAAGTGCAAATTGTTCGATTGTTTTGACATTTCAATTTCGTTCTTACATCATCCTGTAATTGAACGTACATGTATCTTATGTGGACTTAATGTTTCTGAAATCGTAGATGAACTTCATTTTCTTTTAAGATGTCCCAATTATGACGACATCAGTAATTAACTAAGCATTTTCAAGTAATCAATTACTCCATTATGATGCTTCGAAATTCACTTGTAGCAGTGAAGAAAAGAAACCAGTGTTGTATTGGAATGTCGACTTGGTATGAAAGTGTTTTCCTCTTTCGCCACACTCTTTTCAATATGCTATTACACTTTGCGACGTGAACTTACCTTATGAAGTTATTGGTGAATTCAAAATTCTACATATAGTGATAAATAATCAGTTACGTCTTGCTTAATTGCATTTTCTGTCGTTTATACTCTATACTGATTCTCTTTAGATATTGTTGATTTAAAGGCCCAACGTGTTTGGGTGTTGTAATAGTACTCCACTAACCAGTTTATATTTCATCTGAAAACATGCACTTTGAGACTGTCATCTTAATCAAATAGCTTGGTGCTTAAGTTGGGAAATGATAGTATCATAGTATGCTTTTTTTTCTTGGACTCTTTGTTTACCTGGTATGCGTATTCATTTTTGCCTTTTACCTTTGTCAATATAAGTTATATATGCGCATGTATATGTCTGTGCACTCTTTTCATGGTTAGCAAAATACGTTCCTGTGATCAATCTTTTATTCAAAGGGTCGTTGTTCACTGACTTATTTCCATTGTTATGCAGCTACACCATCATGCACTTAAACTACCACCATAGGAAATGCCTACTGATGCTCCTGTCTGAGCACAATTGCAAAAAATACCATTTCAGCCAATATTTTGGAGGTGTTTCGTGTTGTGTTAGTAAAGGCGAATATAGATGTATCAATATATAAAGCGGCTGCAACGGCACATGCATGACGAAAAGTTAATATGTTATAATGCCATTTATTATTAATGTATCATTTTTCAAACGCTCTGGGTCTGATATACTGGTATGAATCTAGATCGGATTTATTATAAAGTACTTAGAGACAAAGACGCAGGTCTGGACAGGAATGTGACCGTTCACTTCCATTAGATTATCGGCCTATATCGTCTTATTGATATCCTTGCAAGCTTAAGACGTCGGTAGACAGTGGTTTCCATACAATATGATAGTTAGTTCTCGCTAAAAAGATAGCTGTATCATAATATGGCACCAGATTCTCGTTATGATCAGTTCTCGATTTGTTATATACACTATAGTACTTAGACACAAAGACGAATGTCTAGATATTAAAGCAACTGTTCAATTTCGTTGAACTATTTACCGGTTGCATCTGCTTAATATGCTTTAAAGTCCTAAGATGTCAACAAAGCATGGTTTCAATACAATTTTATATATGTTCTTATGCAAAAGTGAGAGCCCGTTTATAACCTTGCCCTAAATTTAGATTATTCAGTTCTTGGTGCCCAATTCCTTAATGGGTCCAAAACTAGAAGGGTCATTACACAGATTACTTCAAGATGCTTTTTACAGTGTCTTTGTTAGACAAACACACATTTTGTAAACGTTTTAATATGTATTTATAGACGTGAATGAATGCAACACCCCGAATCATTGTCAGAATGGTGGAACGTGTATGAACAGTGAAGGGTCTTTTACGTGTGAGTGTACGGAGGATTGGACAGGACCGACTTGTGAAACAGGTATTGTGTCGAGAAAAACGGAGGAGAATAATTCGCTTATCGCTACATATAATACATCATTGTATGTCTAAGAAACAATTGGAAATATAAACTATAATGTATTCTCTGATATTGCATTATTAGCTTGACCAGAAATCGGTATCCATTTTGTTAATATGTTCTCTGTCTCATTCTTTATACTGAAGGTCCCTATAAGTGAGTCAATGCTGATAACAAATAATGTGATTTAATTTACTTTTGAAAACCATGACGATAAAGTGGCAAGTTGATTAATATATAGTTTTCAATTATATTTCAACTTTTGTCTAAATAGTATTTCAATTGGTATAAAGTTCCAACCTTTTTTTATAAAGAGACATTGAAAGAATGAATTGAGAGAATCAGATTCGATTTCCGCTAGAAAGTAATTATTATTATATGATGTTCATGAAACATTAATATAGGGTTGTACTTGTATTGCAAAGGAAATTGTCACAAACAAGCTTATCTCGAAATAATAAAACTTTCCTTTTAGAAGCATTGGTTATGAAGCTAGCTAAGGATCACAATGGAAATAAGGGAATATCACTTTTCCTTTTTTTTTTGTGTTTTCCTTGGTGTCTTATGTGCTTTCATGGCTTTTCAACTTTATTGAATTTATGATAATATGTTTTCATATTTCTATAAATATGTTGTTGCCATGTAATGTAATATTTACCAACCAAATATATATATCCATCTATAATATATAATGAGTATAAATGGTCATTTTCTTCAAAACGTCAAAGCTGTTCAGTCTTAGTGCACATAATTTATATTTCTTTATTTCACTGTGACTTCAATGTTTATTTCCAAGGATTAAGACGCTAATAGGTCATCACATTTAATTTTCATAATCAATGTTTTACAGGAATGACGAGTGTGTTTGGTTTGACATTTGAAACAGTTGGTCTGACGATAACCCCAGAGCTATCAGATCCTGCGTCTCAACGGTTCACTGATCTCGAGACAAGTTTTTGTAATGATGTAAGTACATTGTTTTAGTATTACATGAATGTAATTTCAAAGACGTTATGATCATTCGTTAAGTATCTGCCATGAGCAATTAATTTTGGCATTTGTTTTAAAAGAGAAATAAAGTATATGATACGCTGGTAAAAAGTGCATGGTTACTGCCTTCTTAGTCACAATTTTATTTTATCATTGTTGAAATCTTACATTGTCCCCATATCGTCAAGAAATCTTCCTTTACCATCCCAATTTGTTTTTTGTAATAGTAAAATAAGCTAACGCCCTGTTTAATACATATTTAAGAGGTATATCCAATCACCTATTTATTCAGACTGATACATATTGAAGACACTAACATGACAGACAAATAAGGAGCAATTTATACTTTGCCACAGTTGTTTCTAAGGTATTTGTAGCAGATGCGCCGATAAGAGATATATGAGATAATACAAAATAGAGGCTGAAATTGAGTTTTCACTAATTCTATATTCAATTGATTAGAATCCAATGTATATCTGTATATTCTTGTCAGACGAATATACGATGTTACATGATTTACAATTTTGTAACAAAGTAAGTGGACAATCTGAAAAATGGTCAGAGTTGGCTTTCAATAATTTATTTATGAAACAAGTTACAAATACAATTTTGGTAGAAAAACGGTAGATAAATATTAAATGTTATATTAGAACTTTGTACAACCAATAAAAATTAAAAGTTAGAATATAACTTCGAACAACTCAATAACGTGTGTTTATCTCATATGTATATTGTAATATGGGCCAAAGGCCTTTGTCTACAAATAAACGTTTCTGTTATATTCTTAACTATTCTATTCGTTATATTTTTCTACAGTTAACCGGGGTGATTTCTCCACGAATAAACAGCCTACAATCTTGTGAAATACTGTCATTCCAGTAAGTGACCAATGCAACTCTTCTATAATCAGTGCTCAAAATACTAGGAAAATACCAATCGGAAAAACTCGGGTATTTCCGTGAGCTGAGAAATACACCTTGGATATACGTGTAGGGTTACAATTTTTCGGGTAAATCGGCCCGGGCGTAAAACACATTTTCTTAGCGTGCACGTTAAGTAGTTCAATATGTATGGAAGTGTTGGACATCCTTTTAAATCAGTTTTTATCGGTAACTCATACGAAATGGCGAGATTATAGGTTGTGACATAAAGTTGTTTCCTTAAACAAATTAAACGACTTTTTAGATTTCACATTTCAGATCTATTTTTGAAAACAAACGTGAGGTGACGTCATTCTACGGGAAACTATATGGCGTCAATCCTATTATTTCAGAGGTGTTTTCATTGGATAAACCCGATGTGGTCAGATTGGGAAAATACTTGTATCTTTTGCCTGCAGTATTTCTAAATCTACGTGGCAAACCATAGTGTGTTGATACTCGTCGGCAATGTCCAAACTATATTATCAAAAACATCTAAACCCTTTACCAAACGCCAAGTTTTGGACTGTCCCAAATTGTAAGAGTTTGCAGACGTTATTTCTAATTGTAATGCAATTGAAAAACAATTTTCTGATAGGGCAGAAAACATTGTGGGAAAAGGAGAAATTGCTCGTCACGAGCAATTACTCCTTTTCCCACAATGTTTTCAAGAGTCGTCTGCAATACACTGGTCACATATCATTATTATTTGGTAATGGGTTAATGAGTACCCATGCTATAAGTTTTCGAGAATCAATGAAGAAATAAGCAAAGAAAGTTCGCCATTTATCGTAACCTCTGTTTGCGAGGAAACGTTTAAATTAAGAATACATGTATTGATGAGTAAATTGTTGGCAAATCAAGCCTTGTAGTGCTGGAACCGACTTCATGCAAATGCAAACACGTTTAATCCACGCCAGCCGCCAAGCGAATTGGCGGCTGACCTGTGATCTAACATGTATGCTACTCTAAGTATCTTTCTTCATCAAATTCAAGCAGGTATTTACGGTTTTGGAAAGCAGGCGACACAAAAAGTTTTTTTTTAGAATAATACCAAGTGTTATATGGGTAAAATGACCTTGCCAATATCGCATCTAGACAGAATAAAATTATCTAAGTACGAAAGAATATTTATCGAAAAAGGCTATAGTTTACATGTACTTATTTTATTTACAAAGATACTTTTGCATAAAGTAAAAAGTCAGTAAATACGGATCTAGATATGTTATATATATGTCAATGGAATATGAGCTGAAATACCCTTTGTCACAGTTGATTAATTGGCATTCACATGACTGAGCAATTACTCCTTTTCCCACAATGTTTTCAACAGTCGTCTGCAATACACTGGTCACATATCATTATTATTTGGTAATGGGTTAATGAGTACCCATGCTATAAGTTTTCGAGAATCAATGAAGAAATAAGCAAAGAAAGTTCGCCATTTATCGTAACCTCTGTTTGTGAGGAAACGTTTAAATTAAGAATACATGTATTGATGAGTAAACTGTTGGCAAATCAAGCCTTGTAGTGCTGGAACCGACTTCATGCAATTGCAAACACGTTTAATCCACGCCAGCCGCCAAGCGAATTAGCGGCTGACCTGTGATCTAACATGTATGCTACTCTAAGTATCTTCCTTCATCAAATTCAAGCAGGTATTTACGGTTTTGGAAAGCAGGCGACACAAAAAGTTTTTTTTAAAAATAATACTAAGTATTATAAGGGTAAATTGACCTTGCCAATATCGCATCTAGACAGAATAAAATTATCTAAGCACGAACGAATATTTAGCGAAAAAAGGCTATAGTTAACCTGTACTTATGTTATTTACAAAGATACTTTTGCATAAAGTAAAAAGTCAGTAAATACGGATCTAGATATGTTATATATATGTCATTGGAATATGAGCTGAAATATCTTTCGTCACAGTTGATTAATTGGCATTCACATGACTGAGAACCCCCAAAAAAAACAGTATTGAAGTAAAGGCAGTGATAGTCCTAGCCTGAGAAAGCAGTGACACATGGTTTTGAAATAAATGTCTCATCTCTAATGAAACATATAGTCAATTATAGGAGACATTGCAAAATTTTATTGGACATTTGATATTTAGAGTGAGACACAATTTAATTTCCTATTTGGCTATAAAGAGCAAATTGTAGCTTTATTTGTATAGCTTATATTATGAAACATGGAAGTACTGAACCCAGACTTGCTCTACCTGAAGAAGTTTCCAAACTGACAACGTTTCTCCAAAGGAATTTCTCTGTAAATGCTTCACTTTGTTTGACAAAAATATTCCATGTAGTCAACATTTCTAAATGTGAGTATAATTCAATATTTATTTTTCTTTTTAATAACAAAGGGCAAGCCCGGACGAAGTTAATATAGAAGTGGTGTTCAGTGGGACACCGCCTTCAGATACAGGGAATATTATCCGAGGTATTCTATTTGAGGACAAGCAGAAAGAAAAGTAAGCATACACCGGGACCTCCTTCGACTGTTCTGTTTGCATGCCAAATGAAGGAACAGGATTGCTCTAACTGAAAAAAAATGTATCATGGTTTCAGCAAAGATTAATGATTCAATAAGCAATCACTTCACATTTTTGAGATATTTATTGGAGAATTCTCAAATTTGTGAACCAAAGTCTAAATTAAAAGTCTGTTCTTTTCTTAAAAGACCACAGCTTATGATACTGTTACCCATAGCTGGTATTGTACATTGATTTATTCGCAAAGAGTACTGATCAATGGAATGTTTAGTTAAACTTATACATCTTAAATCAATGTTGAAGCAAGGTCTTACAACTTTCACCAATCCGTCTACATATTATTGCTAAATGCACACATGTCAAATGTAGATTAATAAAAAGTCGCAAGGGGACCCCACTGTTCACGGGGATCGAACCGAACGACCGCCAGGACCCGAAAGCTGATGTTCTGTTCTAGTGCCATTGTCCTTTAAAGATTGAAGATCTCCTTATGTGATACCTTTTGTCCTGTTATTTTCAAAGATGCACACGCCTTTGAATCAACCATTCAAAGATTATATTGCTAAACTTGAACTAACTTGTGTATAAACATCTACAATGGGTATGGTAACAGGGCTGGTGGAAGTTCATATGTGTGGCAATCGGGCTAATGATTGAAACAACTTAAGGCAGTGTTTTGTGAAAAAGTCATTTTATTTATAAAATAACGTCAAGAGTTATGATAAAAAGGTCACTATCTGACTTAAATGACATATTTCAAAGCAAATTAACACATAAATTGTTATCTCAGATCAGATGCCATCTTAAATCAAGATGACATACCCAAATTTCATTAAGTATAATATCCAATAAATTGAAAGTTCAATTTATTTCTCAAAAGTGCCATCTATTTATGATATTGCCATACATATCTATCAAGTTGCATTAAGCTAAATTAGAGATACACATTTTCATTTCTGTTCACACTCGTTCGTAAAGATATGGCTTATTTGTCCTGCAGTTAAAGCTAAATGTTCAAACGGTTTATTTTCTAAGCATTGCTATAGCATTCTATTCCTGTGGAATAATCGAAGTGGGAAAAAGAGTATCTGACCAAGACTATATAATGTGTCGACACTCCAAACATGTGGCGCAATCAAGTTTCGTCAGCGAACCCCCTAGGGATTTTCGTACGCATGATTATCTATCAAAACACTGAAAAGAGTGATTGACTGGTTATGTATCTTGTGAAGAGGACTCTATAATCGCGTTTAAACGTGTGCTTTTTGAAGTGGGCAGAAGCCAATCTGTGAGGTAGTCATTTAAAAAGTCAAAACTTTCTTTTTACAGGTATGGAAACGTTTATGGCATACAGGTTGGAGATCTGGTCCTGAAACACTCGGACTTTGTTTCCACAACCGTTCCGTTTACCCGGCAGCTACTTAACTTCACCTACGATTCCACACTGGCCAATCAGAATTCTGCTCTCTATCAGAGATACGAGGCTGCGTTTTGCAACGACGTAAGTACATTCAGCCATGCCACGTAGAACGGGGTTTTTTGCTTATGGAGATTACAATACAAAAATACAATACAAAATCTTTATTTCACTCAATTCCTTTTACAGAAGACATGAGAATAAAATAACATGAAACATAATGTAAGCGAGGCGTCTATTTTGTAATCTCACTGGTCTCTACTCTCTATATCTACCTCTCTATATCTACCTCTCTATCTCTACCTCTCTATATCTACCTCTCTATCTCTACCTCTCTATCTCTACCTCTCTATCTCTACCTCTCTATCTATATCTCTCTATCTCTATCTCTCTATCTCTATCTCTCTATTTCTACCTCTCTATCATGTCTTATACATGTACATCACTTTCTCTATATATCGCTAACTCTCGCTGTTTTTATTCCACTGACAAAAAGCATATGATCACGGTTTTAAAGAGGAAGTTTAAGGAGAAACTTGAATCAAATGCGTGTAAAACTGTCACAAAACAATACTTTAATCTATGAGGTCGCTTAACACAATGTGTACATAGATACATATCATTTGCATATATAAAGTATTCCGTTAAAACATTACATTTGAATACATTCAAAATAATTTTGATGAATTTACAGAGTCGAATTTGTTCGTCTTTTGATCAGAAGTTTATTAGTGTTTCAAAGGTAAAAACGTTTTTTCTGTTTATAAATCTTTTCTTAATTAGTGCAATGCCTTTGTTATGTATGTATATAAGGTTATAGATGAACGACAGTGCTTCACTTTTTGGGTGAGGAATGCTCTGCGGTGTTTTTTGTCCTCTAGTCAAGGTCCAGGGTAGTGCTTGACTAAACAGCATATGGAAAATATTTCCTTATGCAAATCTGATACACATCGACTCTGTCATGAAATTACACTATTTCATAAGATATGTCAAATATTGCCATGTGACATGTCATTGAAGGTGTCTTAGAGACACGATTCAAATGACGTGTTTCTTGGCAATTCTACTTTTCTCAATAATGAAAAAAAAATATTCTCGTTTTTAACTTGAACACATTCTTAGCATAATATAGTTGTTTAGTGTAATTAAGTTTATATTTCAATAATGTTTTTGAATTGATTTTAGTCTTCTAATGTTGGAATTGATTATTTGTTTGTTTCGTGATATAGATCCGACTGATGATGGATGCCAACAGTATTGACTTCCCACCCTATGAAGGTTGTGTAATTACAGGATACGGGTACGTTTAAATCAAAATTACATGTAATAAGTAATGGATAGTAAGTATTTCAACCACGTTTTGCTTCGGTTATGCCGTCATTAAGGCCATGTTAGTGAATTCAGACTGCGGTTTCAGTTGCCATATATTTCATGGTGCCATACTGTTGACTTGCCGACGCCGTTATGCCCTTGTGACAATAGCACCGATAACAAGTCACTGTCGCATAGTATATAACGGTATGTGAAAATGAAATTGCATTAATGTATGGCAAATAAAAAAGAATGAAAGTACAATGAAAGAAAAACGTTAAAAGCAAGGTTTTATAATAATTGCATTGTATTCCTCAATTTGCTTCACTATAGCTCATGGCCATCTAACATATGTAACCAAGCATGCCAGCTTCAAGTTAATTATTTGTTTGTATCCTATCCAGTTTATTTATGCGTATTAGTCTTCTCTTGAAATTACCATTTTAACCCTTTCCCAAACAACAAATTTTCGACTGTCCCATAATTGAAAGATTTTGCAGACGACATTTCACAATGTGATGCAATTGGAAAAAAAACTTCTGATAGGGCAGAAAACATTGTGGGAAAAGGAAAAATTGCTCACTATGAGCAATTTCTCCTTTTCCCACAAAGTTTTCTAATGCCGTCTGCAACAAAGTGGTCAAATGTCGTTATTGTTTTGAAAAGGGTTGATGTTTTTGTTCAACGAGGTTTAATACGGTTTCGTAAAAAAGAAGGTTTCGTACAACAAATATTTACCGCAACATATGTTTTAAGTATAAAATCGTTTATTTCTATAACTTACGATTAATATACATGTATTTCAAAAAAGTAGGCAATACTGATACAACAAATACTCTAAAGCGATTATTATATATTTTCCCAAATGGTTGTTTCCAAAGTCGTCTGATAGTGGTAAGATGGCTACCAACGACGAGGCTTATTTAATCCTGATATAACAACGACTCTGAATAGTCAGCATGTTAATTTATAACAACAACAACAAAAATAAGTCGTTTAAGATAAACGTAGTGATTATTTCATCAACTAATATTCTGAATCACTTTATATTTTAGGACGGATCTATTCAACTTTAACCTAGAGTTTGAGGGCTCTGAGGACCCGGCTGTTATAGAAGCGACGTTTGATACCATTGTTAATAGGTGGGAGTTTGATGTCATTTGTCATAACTTTTGTTGTAACAGTACATTGTATTATAATTCTGGCAAACATTCGTTTATTTTGACTTTTATGTTAATACTTTAACCTTTTAATACACATGCAGCAATATATTAAAAGAGAACACTGTGAAAAAGTAGAAATATTTCATCACAACAATGTTCTTCCTTTTTTTTCAAAAGTGGTTAATACAATTACCACAAACAAAGTAGTACCTCGTGTTCTATTTACGGCTGTTATAACTTTCAAATGTCGTTTTCAAAAACATAACAAATAATCATTTTGAGGCGTTTTGTCACCACGGCAATTGCCGAGGATGTTGAGAAAAATGGATCTACTTTCATTTTCGTAGCATTTGGAGTTGTCAGGTACGTGTGTCAAATATGTTACAGAAAAGGTTCAAATGAACAAAAATCTTTACCCAGAGTGTTTATGTGGCCATTTAAAAAAACACATGTTTCATAGTCTAATTTAATGTTACAGGGATTATCCAAAATTCCGGTTTAAGAGAGCCGAGGGATACAGGCTAGGCGAGTTCCTGGTCTACTTAACTGCCCTGAATATTACAGAAATACCGTTAACCTACAGTCTTATTCAACCTATATGGGCACCACTGCTGGCTGATACAACATCGAATATCTTTATGCAGACCAGTCAGTCTTTCTGTGATGCTGTAAGTGATTTACATTTGTATTCAGTTTTTAACGAAGCTCATATTCACAACATGGCATCAAATCTTTATTTCTTAAATTGATGTTTAATCACAGTGAGTACATTATTGTGATTAAATAGTATTTAGAAATTCATGGGATATTAAAAGTGTTCATTTTATCAATGAAGTCCAAACGATATTCAATATGAGTCATAAAGAAGCATTATAATTTCACTTTATTGCTAATAGCGATTAGGTTATAAATATATTAAGAAGGGCATTCAACTTTCGTAAAGAGCATAACTTGTAACATGAAATTTCTTTGCTGGAAGTTTTGAAAAATAAAAAGATAGAAGTAAATAGATCACTCCAAAATCACCTAATCAAGCATAACTAAAATGCGAACAAAACTATGTTCAAGATAGAAACACGATGCGAGCCCTTTGTATCTGGTACGAGACACAATCCAACGACATTGTTAGCCAGGACACCAGCGATAAGCGTCATTGTTCACATTATACTTTAAACTCAGACAGGGTAACTACGTTAGAAAGCAAACATCGGCATCAGGCTTAGGTGCAGAGTATTAAACCAGATGGCTTTAGCGGAGGTCTCAAGACACAGGAAGTTCAAATAGCGACCCATGTCAGGTATAGGGTTAAATGTTTATGTTGTATTCGGCGTATTGAAGTTGTCTTTTTGTAGGGTACCCCTTTACGATTGTTGACATGCCGTATGTTATCTTTTTGTTTTAGATGAACTTGTTGTTGGTGAACTATGAAGGTTTCCAGTCATGTTCAGTGCAAGGGTTCAGGTAACAAAATATATATAACAGGATTTGTGCGTATTTAAAAGGGAAGGTATCGTTGCATTTGATAAGGTTCTAACGTCACTATCAGCGTTCTCTCAGTATGTATACCAATTCATACTATAACAATATAGCCAATGAGGACTGGTCAAGACCTAACTGTTTGATAACAGCTTTGATAATAATAGTCCGAGGTCCCAGTCTGTGCGTATACATCCCGTGTAGTGAGGGTTATATGCATGGGCCAGGACCCCAGGCCAGGATGTTGGATTGTTGGTCAATCGGAGAACAAAGCAATGCTTTAATTTACCACTCTTGCAATGGTCAGTCGGACAAGGCAAGCCTAGATCGTGAGTTGTTGTTCCGCGTCCTGCCTAAGCAGCAGCTATACAAACGTAGAATCACGGGACAATGTCTTCCATTAAATATATTCCACCAACATATGACACGTCTCAAGGATAAAAGTACAGTCGTGTGATATGACTATTAAAGGTAGTACCAGGGTGCTTTATGTCATCATAAACCGGACTTAGTAAAAGACTGCTAGTACTTTGATTGAGAGGCTTCTGATCACACATTTAACTTAGAAATATTGAGTATTGTCTTTGTGGCAGTGGTTTCTTGTCATTATCACACAAAAGACGTTCCTTTATAATGCATGTGTGCTCTTGTGTTCTGTTTCTGAATACTCTTTTTGTAAGTATTAGATTCCCATATGCTGAATGAGTTAACACGGATCAAGCGATTCGTTTTGTGTAAAAACTGTATATGTTTTTATTTATGTCTTATCCATATACATATACAATTCCATTCCTATCAAAAGCATTAACATAGCACAAACACATTCAAATATATATGCATATGGCCATTCAATTTTGAATTAAAGTAACGATGTTGTTTCTCCAACCAACAAGAGAAAGTTAATTTGGATGAAATATTACGTGATATCCCCTGTGAAAAGTTCGTGAACGGCCATATTTTGTTCTATTCTATATCTTTTCATTAAGTCCATGGCCATAGTTCTTGAATCCCTTGTAATAGTTTTAAAACTTCAGCGTGATTTATCGTTTCAGCCAAGAAGGGGACTATGTCAGTATAGACTTCATCATTGACCTGGAGCGTCAGATTGACGTGGCGCAAGCCCAAAGTGACATATCAGCGCTTGTGTTTGACCAGCAACCAAGGGTTCGAGTCGGTCAGAATGTCGGAAACCCAGTGGGAGATACGGTCGTGTATTACGAGTCCCCACTCTCATACACCAACCTTGTATACGGTAAGTTATTTTTTTCCTGTCACTAGTGTCATTTTGGGACCGATAACTAGGTGCCGTATAACGTTTGAGATATCCGACACTAATCATACAACACATTTGATCCTGTCACTAGTGCCATTTTGGGATCCGATAACTAGGTGCCGTATAACATTTGTGATATCCGGCACTAACCATATAACATATGCAAGTGACGAATCATGACGTCATAAGAAGGCCATGACGTTATGTTTCATTCTCTACTTATTTTTTTCCTTTTTTCTCGTGTTTTATTTACATCTTGTTTGATTGAAAGAATACATATGGGTTACAGGATAAATAGAATAGAAAGTTGTTGTCTTTAAATGGGAAAAGCTATCGGGATCGGCTTCAGATTATTATGCGTTTTGCCTTCGGCTCACCGGATGATATTCCTAAGCCTTGTCCGATAACTTTTCCGATTTACGACACAAATCATCTATTCTCTATATATCAACTCTTCATATGCAAATGTGTGATTGTTCCGAATCAAAAGCTATGGTCAACATAATGTTAAACATTAAGAAATTTGATTATCTTCTTTTTGACCAAATGGTAAATAGCTCAAAAGGAAAGGAAAATTATATATTTTTGTCAAAGTAGTTTTTGAATTATCTTGCAGGGTGTGTGGCAAAAAAGAGATTTTTTTTGCATAACGTTTGTCACGTATTACGTGTTCGTTACGATTCATAATGATTTCATGTCAATATGTTAGCAAAGGTGTGATATCCGGTTCATAAGTAATCTTTAGTCTAGCTTCCATAGCAACAAGGGCTGAATCCAGCTTGATAAAACTAGTAGCTTTCCGTCTATCAGAGAGTCCCTATAAGAACTTAAAGGTCTGGGTCTCATTCCCTTCTTTCCCTTTGCAAGCTATTATAATAAACAAAAGCAAAACCTACAGTACTTATAGAGTATCAACAACATCAACTTCATGTTGGTGTTTGGAAGAAATAAATAAGATATTAGAACGAAAGTTTTCCCGTTTTAGCTTTTTTTTAATGACTTTTGACCAGTCACGAAATACAATACAAGAACATAGATCGATAACATTTGTTTCTCGATTTTACCCCCAGACGGATGGATCACTAATCTAACAATGGCAGCGTTTGGCACCCAATTCACGGACGATCTGAATGACAGAAACTCACCAAGCTATAAGACATACGAGGAGAGCGTTTGTGAACGAGGAGTAAGTAGACAGCTTTATAAGGGCTTTTATTGTATTAACTGGCGTTTTTAACAATGCGTAATTAACATCATGGATACAGTTCAATCATTCATGTTTCGCGAGGAATTGCTAGAATTGATCCTGCTTATCTTAAATAGCTTTGTGATGAATTTCCATTCACTTTCAGTTTGACATATTACTCCAAGATGGCACTCAATTTGGCGAGGCTGATCGCTATTTACGCTGTTTTGTCAACAACTTCGTGAAGTATGTATTCTTTTTTTTAAATATTGAACTAAATGTGTCTGAAATTATCAAAACTCGGATAAGGAAACATACATTTTCATAAACCTTTTAGTGTGTTTTTCTTTTGCTTTGGTTTCTTGCTTAATTCTATTCACCTTCCTTTTCATGTTACCTCATAGGTTATTATCTTCGATGTCGATTATTTTTATCGTCTCAAGTTTCTGTGTTTATAAACAAAAATTCAACAACAATGTTATTTCGTTATAAATTACTGGAAATAAAGAGTATTTTATTGTATTTAGCGTACATTCACTTACTTTATTTCCGTTTTCGTTTTTTTCTAATATCCCCACATTTCTTATTAACAGTCGAGATGACGGTGTTGGCGATCCCGTAGAACTCGTCATATCCCTGCTGTTTGACGGAAAAGAGCCGATTCTTAGGTCAGAAATACGCACAGCTATGGAATCCTTGACGGCCCTCCCTGTAGGGGATAAGGAGTATCTACTGGTCGATCAGAACCTCTTGCGGGAGACCCAACAAGACCAGATTCCTGTCGACAAGGCAACCTATATGCATGATGATAGGACCACTACGCCTATACCAACCAATCGTAAGTTCCTCTGTCAAGGACGGACGGACGGGCGGGCGGGCGGGCGGGCGGGCGGGCGGGCGGGCGGGCGGGCGGGCGGGCGGGCGGGCGGGCGGGCGGGCGGGCGGGCGGGCGGGCGGGCGGGCGGGCGGGCGGGCGGGCGGGCGGGCGGACGGACGGACGGACGGACGGACGGACGGACGGACGGACGGACGGACGGACGGACGGACGGACGGACGGACGGACGCACGGACGGACGGACGGACAGACAGACAGACAGACAGACAGACAGACACAGACAGACACAGACAGACAGACAGACAGACAGACAGACAGACAGACAGACAGACAGACAGACAGACAGACAGACAGACACAGACAGACAGACAGACAGACAGACAGACAGACAGACAGACAGACAGACAGACAGACAGACAGACAGACAGACAGACACGGAGAGAGGGACATACACGGAGAGAGGGACATACACGGAGAGAGGGACATACACGGAGAGAGGGACATACACGGAGAGAGGGACATACACAGAGAGAGGGACATAGACAGACAAAGAGAGACAAAGAGAGACAGAGAGAGAGACAGAGAGAGAGACAGAGAGAGAGAGAGAGACAGAGAGAGAGACAGAGGGGGAGGGGGGAGGGGGAGAGAGAGAGAGAGAGAGAGAGAGAGAGAGAGAGAGAGAGAGAGAGAGAGAGAGAGAGAGAGAGAGAGAGAGAGAGAGAGAGAGAGAGAGAGGGAGGGAGAGAGAGAGAGAGAGAGAGAGAGAGAGAGAGAGAGAGAGAGAGAGAGAGAGACACACACAACGACAACGAAAACGACAACGACAAAAAAAGGGAAAAAGAGACAGTGAAAGAAGGAAAGAGTGACATAGAGAAAGATACACAGATACAGAGTGACAGAGATTAAAATACAGAGATAGATTGATACATAGATACATAGACATACAAGAGACATAGAGACAGAGACAACGATAATTAGAAACAGAGACAGCGAGAAAAGATGACATATACACAGAGACAGAGAGACAAAGATAAAATCAGACAGAAAGACAAAGACGGAAATAAAGGGATGACTTGTACGTGGAATCACTTGGAAACTTGCATCATGATCACGTTAAACCATACTTGCGCTTATTAATACTTAGATTGTGAAAGTTCTAGAATGATTGACAATTAACTTGAAAGTACTAGACTGAAACACTTTCACATGATGATTTTGAAAGAGAGAGTACTGTAAATTTTGTTGACAATTAGTGATAAAACAAGGTCAGTCGAGAAACGTTCGGAACCAATAAAACCCAAGTAATTCTCCGTTTGAATGTTCATATTGTTAATATTGGATGAATGACATTATTTTTATGTGTTTCACATGATTTCCCTAACAGACAGACAGACAGACATTGTCGCCAATCATTAATCCAAGCGCTCCTTGCTATCTTAGATGTTACCTGAATGAAAACAATGAAGTTAAATTTGTGGGAACCAAATTAGTATAAATAGCACTTTGAAAAAATAATAGTTAGTGCAGGCGTTACATTGTCGTGTTCCTGTGGGTTTTCGCTATGATTCAACATATTCTATCATAATTTATAACTCATATTACCCAGTATTGCAGTTTTTCTGAGCGCAAGTATGCTTTTAACTAAACATGGTATGCGTATACTTTCAGTGACCCTGGTAAGACAGTACTTCGAACTTCTGAACTTCACCCTCACACCTGACTTAGAAGATCCAACGTCGCCAGCTTTCCAGGCCCTGGAGTCTGGGTTCTGTGATCATGTAAGAACCTTTCTGTCGGTCAATCCTTCTCCTATAACAGTGGAATTGAATGGTCAAAACTGTAAACACGCATTTAACCCTTTACCAAACGCCAAATTTTCGACTGTTCAAAATTCAAAGAGTTTGCAGACGATATTTCAAAATATGATGACAATTGAAAAATAATCTTCTGATAGGATTGAAATTATTGTGGGAAAAGAAGACATTGCTCATCAAGAGCAATTTCTCATTTTCCCACAATGTTTTCCAGTGCAACAAACCGGTCAAATGTCGTTATTGTTATGGATTGGGTTAAAGGCTGTGAATTCCTATGTGATCTTGAGTTTGTTTCTGCATAGTATACTCGCCAAAGTAACTTGATATAGAGTAGGGAATAATTTGAATCACGTTTGTGATGTTTCGTAGAGGTTTGTTTTATTATTTTGTTTTTCGTCTTGTCTTGAAAAAAGGGCACTGTATAAGGGCTATTTTTATACTCTTGCACGATATCACAACGGTGAAAGCGTAATCCAGTTTGAAAAAGAATCCCATTATAAAAAAAGATCGATAGCTTGTAATACATCATGAAAATTGTGAGTAAATAAGCACACGATCTTTATGATTCCGCTCACGAAACAATATTTGTATCCATACCTTTATTCCCTCAATTGATTCAATGTATCAACATGGGTGGAAACCTACGACCACCTTAGTATTTGGGAGCTTGCTTCTCCGCTGTTTAACTGGTTAATATGGTTTGTTGTCAATATTGACTGTAAGTGGGGTTTCGATTTTTCATTTCAAACAATACATGGTAGTTTACTTTTTGTGAAAAAGACTTTATTTAACTAGGAATTTTTGACGAATTTAGTGTCCTGTGTTGTCCTGCTGTAAAGATAGCGAGCTTTAAAACTTGTGTCCTGCTGATACCTATGGTCATGGGTTTCTTTTAGCATGACGCTTCAGAGCTTTTGACCTAGAACCGTCCAATCCAGGAAACCCGAAACATAACTAAACGATGATTGGACGCTTTTAACCCTAAATAAAAACAAAATGAATTAATAGAAAATAAAGTTTTTTTTCTATCAACAGTTGAACTCCATCTTTAGAGACAGAACCGATATTGAGCCGCCTTACGTGTGGTGCAAAGTTAACGCCTTTACGTAAGTACTGTATATGTATTTTTATGGTTAGGTTAGAATCAAGTATAAAATTACCGATTAACCCATCTACTCTGAAGAATCAGTGATATAACCTACTGACATTTAATGATTCCTTTCAACACAAGTCGTTTGAATGTCTTCTTCGTCAGATTCCCAGCATTCTTCACAAATTGCCTGACTTTCGGGTCTATCAATCGTAGTTTTGTAGTTGTAAAGCATATATTAGTTTGACCAAAATCTATATAGCCTATGTTGGAGTTGTCGACACTTTAAGCATTGACCACAAGGTCTTGGAGATTATGATCCGTTGTTTGACTGGCATAGTGTCTTGTCTTTAATGCACTAGAAACCTAAAACGTGTTATCAATTTGACATAATGCGGATAATTGTTTAACGGAAAAGTAGAATAGATACACAAAAGTATGAAGTGGTAAATTAGGATCCATGTTTTCGACGAAGTTCTGCTTTGAAACGGCAAAGAGTAAAACACATTTTGTTCTCCCGAATAGCGCGAAAGTGACATCGGATGTTGATGTGTATACTTCATTTTATGTACATATCTATGTTTATAGCAGTAAAGCTACCAAATTCTACATTTGGACATTGAAGGCATTTGACCATTGGTTTAGGTTACCCAATGCTTAATATATGTAAGTGTTAAACCATTGCCCCCGTATGAGAATGTTTGCTGCTTTAGATCAGGAACAACACCAAACGACAAAAATGGCAAGAAATTCATGCATTTGTCCTATGGAATTGAGCATAAAACTAAATTAACTTATCCTTCTGTGAACATTTTCTCTACAATTGTCTACGACGAATATGTTATAATGAGGCACTTAACGCTACTTAGCTGCATCTAACGAAGAGGGAATGAGAACCAACTGTGACAGAAGGATTCATTTCGTGCTTTTATGATCTTGTAAAGCACTTTTGAACATACGTCTAATTGATAAGAGTGCTATATACATTGTAAATATGGTGTATAATAATAATACTTTCTCTTTCGTCTTAATATTTTTGCGAAGATCGTTAATTCAAGTGATAATTCCCTCTAATGTGTTGACGGTTAATTGACCCTTGCACTTGTTTAAAGGGAGGACCCTCAGACGGGGAAAGACATCGTTGAGTTCGACCTTTCGTTCAACGGACCGATCCAAGGCCAGGTCGTGTTGAACCAACTGGTCAGTCTACTTATCAACGTAACCCGGGAGAATTCAGGACGATTCGACATAGACGGGGTACCGGGTACCAAGATTGGACCATTGTTTGCCGACGATAACTTCCTCACGGCCTATAATACCAACCCTGAGGTTCTGATCACGACGAATACAACTCCCGGTTCTACAACTACGGCGTCGTCCAGCAACGGGAGAAGGAAACGGAAATAAATGATTCAAGCAGGGTTCTAGGTAAAAGAGAGTACAAAGGGATATTTGGCATGGACTATTTCACGAATTCTGAGATATATCTTACAATTTTTTCAACCTTTTTCTATGTTAAGACAACTCTTAATTATTGGGTTGGATTGGAGTTTCATGCCAGCCTGGTGGGCAGAAATACACAATTAACTTTCAAAATTACTTACAACGTGGGAGGTCATCAAATACCTCTTATGAGTACCAATAGTTTAGTTTTCAGAGAGGTATCAAAAGAGAATACGCATCTTTCCTAGACCCCGGGGGCCCGTTTTACTAAACAGTTTACGCTTAAGATTTGCGTAAGTCATAATTGATTAACATGGATAATATCTTCAATGAAAGTACAATATTGCAATGTGACACGTCATTGGAAGCGTCTCGGAGAGACGATTCCAATGATGTGTTACTTTGCAATATTGCTTTGCCAAATATTGAAATAAAAGGACTTGTTGTTTTAGACTTACGCAAATCTTAAGCGTAAACTGTTTAGTAAAACGGACCCCTGTACAATATCAATGTGGAGTAACGAATCATGGAATGATATGATAATATGATAATCTTCATGTTGAAAACTGCTTAAACGGAAAACACTGTTGACTTGTTCTTTCTTTTTTAAAAAAGAGGTTAAGTCTAAGTTTAGGCTCTTTTATCCTAATGTGTAAATGAATGACATATTTTATATACAGGCCCAGATTGATTTGATGTAAATGAATGACACACTTTATATACAGGCCCAGATTGATTTGATGAAAACCGTTCAAAATAGACAAAAATGTGGAATTAAATGCGAATGAGTTAAGGTCAAAGTTTTAGATTGTTCTTTTTCAGATGTAACTGTAGTATATCAAAATTGAATGTATGCATAATGATCTTAATAAAGTATTCTTGAAAGATCTGTTGAAAATATTGTGGACTTTTTCCCATATTTCCCATTTCCAATAAACCGTTCGATTCCAAATAAATGTACTGTGTGCTTGTCTACAGAAAGAAGTAGGAAGAAACGCTGAGATTGAACACAAATGCTGATGAAAATCGTAAGACTATAACAGTATGGAAATGGGAGAACAAGATGATGTCTAACCCGGTAACAAAAAACTTTAATATGTTCTACAGTTTATATATAAACAATCACAATACTATTGTAAAAAGATCTGAGTACAATCAAATAAGTCATGAGTCAAGCATATCGCAAAAGAACGCCTTAACAATTCCCTTCAGTTACCCCTGTGGTGCATACACAATAATAGATGTTATAAACATTATGACAAAGAGAGACATTGTTTGTCATAACCAATTTCTCCTTTCCACCTAAAGTGATATTCTTGTTATAGAAGACAATAAAATGAATGCATATCCTTTCAGTTGTCGTCTGAGTTTGCTTCGTTTTGTTTTGTATCATTCTCGAAAATCCTCTCGTGAAGAAAAGAGTTAAGTTTCTCCAGTAGAGTTGAGAAAATTCCGGACAATCGTGCCCTTCCGTTCTTCTGCAAAAGACCATCCTTTCGAACAAGCGGTATGCAAGTTCTGCGACTAAACTACGAATAGACGACATTGCTATACGACAGACCTCAATGTGCGTAACAATGCTGTATGTGAAAACTGATATACTTCGCTCCTTTAGACAATATACGCTAAGACCATTAATATAGTACGCAAATGAACAAATCAGATAGATATGGTAATTACATTACATTTTAACTTTTCAAATCCAAATTCCACCACCGTTCCCTCTAAACCACTTATGTTCAACTAAAGGGATGTATTTTCTTGTTTAATATGAGTAACATGTCGATACGGCCTTCAGCAACCTATGACACATTCCCATGACTAATGCTTTAAACTCTACGTTTATCTATAATATAATACATGTACTAGAATTCATAAATCATAAAGATATATATGTATATATAAAATTCTATCAAAAACTATTTAAACGAAAAAACTTATTTATACAACCTGTGGTACATGCAATTAACTAAGACCGTATGACGAGACCAATTTATTTTTCGATGTTCTTTTTGTAGCAAGTATTTCTACATAACTCCACTAAAACCAATCCATAAATGATCATTTTCGATGCCCCCTTCTTGTCAATGGTTACATATCAAGGGTTCAACGCAAGACTACAGTAAGTACTTCATAAACATGAAGCACTTACTATAGTAATGCACTGAACCCTCGATATACATATACGTGTTGCTACACTCTCTTTTAAAGGACCCCTGGTTTTTACATGTGACAACATTCGTTGTTTGCAGTCGTTTTAATACCATTTCAGTAGTTTGCCAACCTTACAATTCAGAACTCGCGTGATCGATTATGACTTCAAATGTTTTACTCAGCAAAACGAGACTTGAGTAAGAGGGTCGACAGACTATGAAAATGCCAAGAATCGTGACAAAGAAGATGCTTTTGTATGTGGCGAGCCTCTGCTCACTGTTGTCTTGAGACAAAAACGGTGCTTTTTTCGAGGTCTGGCCTGGGTTTCACGAAACATCTTAAATCCTTCGTCAACCTCAACTATTGAGGATTCTCAAATATTCCCTCAAACTCTTTTTCACGAACGCTTCTTTAAGTAAAATCTGAGATTTTTCCTCAAATACTAAGGATATTTATATATTCCTCAAAGTACCTAATAAGACACAGCGGGAATATGGGTAAGCGATTCCAAAATAAAGGAGAGTTTTCTCATCCTACATAAGAAAAGCCTAGTTTAAGCCGCTTAAGCACAATTAAACCCTACTCAAATTGTTCCTCAGCTGATAAGCCTCAAACTGAGATTGATATTTTACGTGAAACCTAAACGTTGAGAAATCTCAGAGTTAAAATCTGAGGTTGAGGACTTACTCAAGTTGAGATGTCTCGTGAAACCCAGGCCTGATCAAAGCCTCGACCACAACATAACCCCTAAATTGTATAGTGTTTCGACGTGTGTAACATCATACAAACCCTAGCATAACCATTGCATTGAGAGGTATTTTGACAAGTACTAGATCGGACGGAACATTGTGTCCACCATAACATGTGTCAATCAATGAATACATTGGTGATTATTGGATTATTCCTGAATTTCAGGTTTTTGAGACGTTCTGTCCCTTTATAATGCTATATCAAACATGCCTTTTCAGGATAATGAACTACAGGGTTGAGGTTTTTGGACTTCGTCAACCTTCCCCCATGTGAATATCATCCAATGTGTCTCGAGACTTTCTACTGTCATGAGTCTCCTTTATTTTGACTTATTTCTTGGTAATCCGCACAGTTTGGCAAAAGAAACTTTCATAGTACCACAGGCAAGCCCTATAACCGTATGTACAAGTAATAAAATTGTGTATAGTACATTAAAGGTGCTTGTTCGCAGATCTGAGGAAATGTTGAAGTTTTTCTTGGACTGAGATTGGTTTAATCCATTACCAAACAATAACGACATTTGACCACTTTGTTGCAGTTGACTTTGGAACACACTGTGAGAAAAGGAGAAATTGCTCATGATGGGCAATTTCTCTTTTTCCCACAATGTTTTCTACTCTTTCATAATATCACTTTCCAATTTCATCCCTTCTTGAAATGTCGTCTGCAAACTCTTTCAATTTGGGATAATAGATTTCTTTAAAACTGGGAAACAGCTGTACTGTAATATGATACGTATTGTAGAATAGTCATTGAAAACAAAATTGTATCATTTTTAATTCTTTAAAGTATGCATACAGTATTTTAAATCCAAAAGCGTGACATCGGTCTTAAGATCTACTGCATGTAAACTGTAAATTCCTAGATGAAGTGATGATTTCTGAATTTACAATGCTTTCAATTATTATAATTGCTATTTTAAATTTCATATCAAACATTTATACAAAAAAAAATATTTTGTTTCAACGACATTTCATTTCATCTTTCAAAATTTCTCTTCGGTGAACAAGCACCTTTACACATCATTATAGTGCATATACATAGATATAACATTGTGAACTAGACCGCTATGTAGCCTTTTATATAACGCACTAACGCTCAAAAACTGTCTGAAATAGGATATACCGGAATAACAAAACAGTCTGAATCAACATTTATCAAGATTACAAAGGAAAATTAACTTTAGTATGTAAACATGATGAAAAAAACAAGCATCCATCATCAATTACTCTCACGTTCATTGTTGTAAATGAATGTTGCTTATATGGCAACAAATCCTCTCTTTGACTGATATCTTTCTTGCAACACATTATCTTTTTTATTTGACATATGTACACAATCCCACAATTTCGGATGAATTTGCTATGTTGATGCGAACTTGTTGCAATACCAAACCAATTCAATTGGTATCAAGTTTACAAATGATGCGATTCTTTGTACCAACAGAATTGGAGAAACTATATTTAGACCGTTACACAACTATCACAACATCGTACGTCTATACGATTTGAACTTTTACATGGTCATCGTTTAATATTATAATGCATGCAAGTTAAGCATAACTTAATTCATCCTTGATTAATCAACATAATTATTGATCATCGCCCACGGTACATGCACCATTATAACGTTAGACCAATTAGCTTACATACTGCTAGACCCTGAGGGTAGTGTTTTGCTAAATGTCTTGAGGAAGATATTAGCGTATGCCAGAGCTGGTAGTCAAGGATATTATCGTTCACAGAAATTTGGTTTTAAATGGGATACATCATTGAAGGCGTCTAGAAGAAAGCATTTCTATGACGTGGTACTTTGCAGAATAATTTATCAATAAGTATGGCGTGTTTGGTTGATTGAACACACGCCCTTAGCATAGGATGTCATATAAAACACCACCCAAATGATGCCACTTTAAATGTATTTATCATGGACACAATGCTCGTTCTTGGATAGACATAAGTCGTTAAATGGAATGTCAATGTACGAAGGAATGTCAAAAGTAAAACAGGATTTTGAAGGAACGACATTCCTGTTTGTGTGATAAATAAGACTTTATGCAACCATGAAATACTTTATGGATTGGGAGTGTTCGATTGAGGGTTCGGTTAGTTTATTCTATCACACTAAAAGAACGCAGCTTGTTTTGTCACAATTGACCAATCAGATAGCTCAAATTTATACGTCACAGTACTGGAGATTCTATTTATAAATTTGCATCTAGCTACACAAAATTTCAACTGACTTGTTTACTTTGGTTAACATGGTTTATGTCCTATATTGTCTACTTGATAGGTTTGTGGTTAATGGTATATCCACTTTGTTTAAGTTCAATGCTTAAATGTTTTATTGATCAGGTTGAGTGCTTTTGGATAAGAGGTAGAAAAGTTACCTTTTGTTTAAGACATTTTGAATAAATGTCCTTTCCTCTCAACATAAGTCTTGTTATTCACATCTGCCATCCTAGTTCGAACCCCTTCCCCCTTGGCTCTTACAGGAGCAATACATAACATTGGTAAAGGGACAGTATCTCTGATGTGATTGTTTTTATCCTGTCAATAGTTCCATTTTGGGACCGATAACTGGGTGCCGTATAACATTTGTGATATCCGGCACTTGCCATATAACGCATCCACGTGACAAATCATGACGTCATTAGAACGCCATGACACATGGCGTCATGTTTACATCATTCTCTGCTTGTTTTCACGTGTTTTATTTTCATTTTGTTTGTTTAAAAGTACACATAAAGGTAACAGGATGAATAGAATAGATGATTGGTATCTTTGAATAGGAAAAGTTATCGGACTCGGCATCGGAATATTATCCGTTTCGCCTTCGGCTCACCGGATAATATTTCTACGCCTTGCCCGATAACATTTCCAATTCACGACACCAACTATATATTCTCTATGTATCCTGTAGCGTTATACACAGTTATCGAACAGAACACGTATCTTACAATTATAGAATTCGTCCGAGGGAATAATTGTACAGCCGATATACAACCCCTAAAGAAAGTTGGTGTAACTGTTTGCACTTATGACCTCATGCACTCTTGCATCACATGATAGCCTTCCTGAAAACTTGTAAAAAATGAAAATGTGATCTAAACCTGTAAATCTAAGTACTGTCAATACAAACAAAACGATTTAAAACCTTTCATGTTCAAAGGTCAAGTCGACATTTCCTTGGATTTAACTCCCATAGGATACCGGTTAACAGATAACACCTAAACTAGTAGTTAGGTCATTGCCACACTCATGGTACACGATGCATTTTTTCTCAATGAGAGACTTTCAGCTAAAATTGGCTATGGGTTACTAGTTTTCTAATTACCCTCAAATTAGGCGTTTTACTTTCGTATGCAGTTCCAAAATGTGCAACAAAATAGATAGGTGCACATTGTCGAGTGTTTACATCCCCTATTTTTGTGTTAAAGCCGGAGACATCCATTTTGGCATACGTTGTGGCCTCACGTACCATCGATTTATTATCGAATATTACACACTTATAATGTCTCGATATTTGGAAAAACACTCTTCTGTCAAGAAACAAGCTCTACGTGTTATGTTTACCTCCGGAAGTCACGTCAACAACTTAAGTTCTTAACTTCCGGACATGCGCTTTACGAAGGAAGTCGGTCATCCATGGATTGTAAAAGGTAGAGTAATTAAGGTCGTTAAAACGATGCTCCATATATGTTTGGCGGTATTTAAGGATTCCCCACTCCCTGTGCTTCCTGCAATAGAATAAACGGACTTTTAGAACGACATCCATTGCAAATCGTATTTGTTTAATTAAAATCGTATCTTGTGTATCCTTTACTCATTGAAAATAATGCATTTGAGTTGAAAAAGACGATGTACTCAAAGCGATTTTTCATAAAGAATTTAAAACGCAATAACCAGCAGACAAGATGAGTACAGGCATAACACAACTCAAATTAGATTCGTTTTTAAGGAACAGTTTGCATATCGTAATTGTTTGTTTATTACCTAAATAAACTGATTGATGCTTCTTTCAGGTGCCTGAGGTATTTTCCTGTCCACCAGCTGGTGAGGTACCTTCTGATTTTGCTCAAGGTACAAAGTAAACACACTTCATTGCATACCCTTTATACAGACGATTTATTTTCATTAAATATTCCCTGATGCGAAAGTAAATTGGATTTTCGAGAGATTAATTCTTCCTTTATCCTCTGGAAATGTGTATTCAAATATTTTAAGTAAGATGCAAGAAGTCATAAGATTAAGGTAGAATTCCCGTTATTCGTCATTTTGAAACTTAATGTTTCGTACGTTTCCTTTGTATTCCTTAGATTCAGTATACTTCTGTCGGAGTACAAACTATTTGGTTTAATGTTGGAAGTTCCAGTATCAGGCGATATACAATGTATACAGAAAAAATATGTTCCAAAATGGCGGATAATAGGAATAATGCCTTAACACATCACTAATTATTAAGTCCAGGCTGCCCAATAGCCCATACGTACGTCGGTTCATTCAAACTGTAAACATGTTACATAGAATGAGATTTATCCTGACACTAGTGTTGTTTTGGGACCGATAACTAGGTGCCGTATTACATTTGTGATATCCGGCATTAACAATATATCACATGCACGTGACGAATCATGGCGTCATAAGAACGAAATGACGTCATGTTTACATCATTCTCTACATATTTTTTCCTTCTTTCTCGTGTTTTCTTTGTATATTATTTGTTTGAAAGAATACATAAAGGTAACAGGATAAATAGAATAGATGGTTGGTGTCTTTGAATGGGAAAAGTTATCGGGCTCGGCATCGGAATATTATCCGTTTCGCCTTCGGCTCACCGGATAATATTCCTAAGCCTTGCCCGATAACATTTCCGATTCACGACACCAACTATCTATTCTCTATGTCTATGTATGAATCATTCGGACTAACATGTTCGTTGCCGTCCGATCATCGCTAAAAAGAAAACACTACTTACCACAGGCGGCGTTCTGACAACACGGGTACGCGCAAGCCTCTGAAAGAATCAAAACGTACGAAAATATTGGTAAAAAGTCAAACTACTTCTTAACGATATTTGTCATTTGTCACTAGATTAACCCATATAGTTCTGAAACCGACTTCATGCTTAGGCACAATGTTTTAAATCGAGGCCGGCCGCCAAGTAAGTTGGCGACTGGCCTGGTATCTGATCCGATTGCTACTATAAGTATCTTTACACATCATAATTAAGCAGATATTCAGGCTTTGGAGAGCAGACGACACAAAACTATATTTTTTAGAAAATTACCCAGCATTCTAAGGATTAACCACAGCCAGCATTTACGTCACATGATGATGCCTAATTAGAATTGATTCGATTATAAAATAAAGTTTGGTAAAACTCGTAGATAATTCAGGTATGTTCGGATATGGGCTGAAATTCATCCCAATAGTTGTCGTAAATGTAGAGGTCAGTGTAATGTAGCGGAACTAACCACTGTGAGGAGTTTGGTATCAAGGTAGGACACATGTTATGATTCCGTGTTTTTCCGTCAAATAAAAGCCTTATATGTTAAGGGCCTCGGACAACTGAGCAAACATTTCTGAGTCGGTACATGTTCGAAATATTTCATAATCATGAAACAGAATTAACAGGATAAACTGCGTCAATAATAGTGAACCATTCAATGAAGTTATTTTACAAATCAAGGAAAATAACTATGATGTGTTTGACATATCAAGTGTTAAATAATGTCTGAGTTATCTGTCCATATGTGCTACTTAAGATATGCTAAATTGACATAGACACATGGGAGTTCGTGCATTTACCCATCCCCAAGAGAGAAATAAGCTCAAGCCGCTACCAATGTTAACGAGAGTGAAAAGGTAACCTTCCAACAAGGGTAGTAGTTGCCCACCACTATTTTGTCAAATATTGGTCGATCACAGGCCATAAAAGGGAAATCTTGATTGTCAAGAATAACTAGTTCCTGTCACATAAAAACTGATTGGATTTGAAAGAAGTTCGTATCATTTGTTTATCTTTTTGTTCATGTGTTTTACAAAACAGCATCCAAATAGATATGCTTGGTAAGGATTATCATGACTTGCATATATCTACATATTCGTGGCGAACAATATATACAAGTCTATTTCATGTTCCATTTAGCAATGATTCATATATTCTTTCACGCTTTAGAGAGGTCCACCAAAAAGACAATGAGCATTGTATATTTGACTATGATTTTATTTTCTACATATAAAATGTACAAATGATCTATACACACAAGAAACAAATGTGAAAAAGATAACAATGAAGCTTAAGAATAAGATGTTTTAATGGATACAGTATAATTTGTTTTAATGATTAAGATATATCGGATAACAATAACCTTAATACAATACCTGTGTAGACAGTCATACTTATCGCAGTCATCTTTAGAATGTTAAGCCGTGCAAGATGTAAGAGTTTTCCTTTAAAGGCACATAAAAGGAGATAAATACAAATGAATTACTGAAAAAATATATGGAGTTCTTTTTATTATGTTCATAAAATTCATGAGAATAAATATACCAATGCATTTAAACCCTATTAAAAAGATTCCTTAAACATAAGTAATTCTGTGCTTAAAATATAGGGGTCTCTTATTCAATCATGTTTATCAACAGCCTGTTTGTTTACATATTCAAAATAAAGAGTTCTGATTGGTCTGTTCAAATATTTGTGTATCAACTGTCAAGGTCAGAGGTGAAGAATGAGGCCATCTAAATGATTAAACTTGCTAATCTAGGTTATTTCTGGTAGACTTTCACGTTCAAGTTTTGCTGATGGTTTTTTTTGGTGAATATATAATTATTCTACCAAATAAAATAGTTTGATATAGCATTGATCTCCTTTTATGTGCCTTTAAAGTTTCTGTGCGTCATAGGATTATTTTTTGAAACTTTCGAAAATAAAGTAAAAAAGATTAATTTAACATTTCAGCAGAGAAACCAATAGCATATTAGATGAACTTTGACATTTTTCATTTTATAAAAGTCCGAGGGAAATCCGACATAACCTAGATATAGCGTCAAGCTATGAACAACCGGTCACGTGACGCTCACGTGATACTAAGACTACCGCTGAAATCAAGAATGGACGCTGACGCAAGTATCTTCTAAGTTAGGTGTACATCGTCAATGTGACAGGCACTTGACAGCCCACGTGACGTAACTTATTACCATATAGCTGTAGTAACATACAAAAGTCAAGGCTGTGAGGGTTTTCCGTCAATATCTTCATTTATACCGCGATTTCGGCGATTTTTTTAATGAATATATGTTAGAAGCATAGCTGAACAGCATACGCAAATTCTACTTTTTACCTATATGTATTAAGTGTATGACGTCCAGGATCTTCTTTAAAGATCACAATTCAAGCCAATTAGTCTTATTCATAGGGGTAATGCCAAGGATGATAAACTCTTAAAGTGTTGTAACAGACTATATGCTTATGCAAACATGTTGGATCCATGTCAGCTGCCAATTTACTTGGTGACTGGCCTGTGATCTAACCTGTTTGCTCTGGTTGTCTTTTCTCATCAAGATTAAGCAGATATTTAACGTTCTGGAAAGCAAACGACACAAAAATCTATTAAAAAAGTTACCCGGCATTCTAAGGGTTAGTATGTGTAAGGGATGTAAGATATTTCAGTATTTTGCTGAATTCACTCTTCTTATTCTAAAGTTGAGTAGCATGATCGTTTCCATCTGGTCTGATATAAGTTAGTAATCATTTGGTGGCTCCATTGGTATATATGGCATATTTGAAAAAAGTCTACTTTGGTAAACAATCTACGTAAGTCAAAACAAAAGTGTGTCTAAGCCTCCAGCAGTAAATGCAATTAAATTGTGAAAAAAAGTTGAAAGAATCTATGATCAAAGATGAAAATTCATGATTTAAACATTTGAAAGTTTATCTTTTTGTAGCACTGTTGAAAGGTTACAAACGGGCGGAGTAGATGTTGATGTGTTACGACCACATTATAAATCTGTCGTGTTCAAATAAATACAACCAATCTTGTTTCAAGCGATCATGATTAAAGGAGACATAACCATGGTGTTTATGACAACTAACAGCTTAATACGGATGTCAGTCATTCAACAAGTTCCAGTACATGCAGATTTCAAAAGGCAAGATACAAATGTTCCAGTCAAATAAGAAATCATACTTTAACTGAATTCTATTAATTTTTCTAAAGTAACTCTAGATATACTAGAGATATTGATTTTTCAACTATTTCAATTGCAACTAATAACAACAGATACTAAACCGCTGATCGATAAGATGATGTCATAACGGACCAATGTTTTTAAATATATGTTTGTAGGATCTTTTAATGAAATTAAATGACGATATAATCTATTAAAGATGGCCGATAAAATAATGAATTTCCTCTGACATGACATCATATTTGATCATCAGCTCTAATGTGTGTTTTTTTATACAGAATCGATGTAAACACTTAACAAATGTATAAATATAATATACATGTACTAACACATACGACACAGGTGACGGACATGTTAATTTATCTATTTATTTTCTGGACAGTAATGAGTTTTCAGATAGTTTTAGAAAGAAAATGAGAGCCGAGTATTGTGATGCATATCTTATCTTGATCGCTGATACATATTTGGTATAGCCTTCACATGGTTATGTTGTTTTCTGACCATACGAACACCATCTCATGTATGTGTATGATATAAACATTTTACATTTAGTATATCTTTGATACATTATCTAAGAAAAAGGTGTTAAGATGACAATGAAAAGATCACATAAACACGTGTTAGATGGTGATGGTATGATGAGTTTAATAAATTCGTGATATCTGATCTTTTATATTATGGTGATGATCTTGAGGTACCAATGCTGGATTATATGACCGTACATGCTTGCTACTTTTCTTAGACTAAACATCAGCAGTGCGTTGTGAATGATGTATTAACCAAATGCAAAGACACATCATCGTACCATCTCTTACTTCCTAACACGATACTTTACCTGATCTTGTTTTTTGAAGATGACTACCTTAACGATTGTCACACTAAAGATTATCACTGCCTTTTTCACAAATCTTGAGTTAATTACCAATCAAGGTAGATCCACTAAACGTTGTATAGATAATGCGCTTCACCTGAACATGAATGTTTGCTGTTTCAAGAGCTTTATAACAGAAAATGCAGTTTGTTCACAAATGGTTCGGCTTATATTCAACTTCATTTTTACGGCTATAACATGAAACATATAGACGGTATAACACACTGTTATCTTTGGTTCTTTTAAATATAACACATTACACCATCCTTGCTAAATATTAAGACAACATTTTACTACATTAGGTTGTTTGTACATGACATGCTCCTTTATAACAATTGTTTTCTTTCGATATCATGGAAGCAAATATCAGTTTTCAAATCGTGTTGTCTTTTTCGATTTGGATCCGTTTGGGACAGACTTTATGAACTGTCTTAAGGTTGAACTTCTTGTCTGTTTACGATCAAATGCACTGTCGATTCTGATTCCAAGATATATAACGTGCAAATCTGGTGATTATCGAATCAACCTCATCCTAGCAAACCTGCTACAGAAGTCTGTATCAACTACTTTGACTAAAAAATAAATTACTTATAATGAACAAGTTATCATTTGATGAAAAAAAACTTTCTCCCAATACTATAAGAAAATACATTTTAAGATTTAACTATCAGCAGATTACAAAAGAGGTCTATTGCAAACGAAGGGAAACAATCATGACGTGTAATATCGTAGAGTGTATATACTGTTTTCAAAGTTCAATAACAAGTATTACAACGAAGGTAATGCAATGTATTCCATACTATAGTCGTCTAGCTTTATTGTCTGTTTTGATCCGTCACAAAACTCGATTTCCGAAAACGAACTACCAGCAGTTTAACAGTATTTAAAGTAAGCAACCAAAACAGACATTCATTCCAATGATCTGATAACAGTTTGTACTTGTCATTGTTCGTCGATTTGCATAATCTAGTCGGACACGTATTGATACGAAGCAGACGCGCATATCTTTATCTTGGTGTGGTACACAACGTTTCCTCCTAAGTGAATGACCGTCTGTCCGATTCCCTCAGCTCCTGACAGCATGTTATACATTCACCTGTCTGTATTCTATCTGGTAATATCTCTCCACACATTCTTCGGGAAAATGAGTTGATGTTCACAATGTGTGACCACGCTCAGAAACAAACACAAGCATTTTTTCTTGATTAAAACTGATGAGATAACGTTATATGTAAGCGAGATGATTGGGTAAACATGTTCCTTGTAACCGTATTCAAATGTATGTATATTTATGTTAATAATGTATGCGTTCGCATGGCGAAATATGTTTATACGTAGGCCTATGAGTCATTAATATTGTATTTTATCCTGTCAATAGTGCCACTTTGGGACCGATAACTAGGTGCCGTATAACATTTGTGATATCCGGCACTAACCACATAACACATCAACGTGACAAATCATGACGTCATAAGAACGCCATGACATATGACGTCATGTTTATATCATTCTCTGCTTTTTTTGCACGTGTTTTATTTACATTTTGTTTTTTAAAAGTATACATAAAGGTAAAAGGATAGATAGAATAGCTGATTGGTGTCTTTGAATAGGAAATATTGTTTCGCCTTCGGCTCACCGGATAATCTACCTACGACTTGCCCGATAACACTTCCGATTCACGACACCAACCATCTAGTCTCGATCTATTTTGTTCTATTCTGTGTTACATGAACGTAATTTCTTTGGTGTTTCGAGATTTAAAAACAAAGAAAAGATTGAAACCGAACAGGTTAAAAAGACCGCATCTGTCGCATAAAGGCGAATTTCATCTTAGGTTTGTTTTAAGTACATTTTGAATGTCGACATGTTGAACTCGGGTGTTTGAATGTTCATTTAACACTACATCAAACAGTTTATAGCTTGTACGATAACAATATGTCTATATTGTTGTTGTTGTTGGTTTTTTTGACAAATTACAAGTTACAAATATTTTAATGTACATAAAGGCCTCTGGCCCATCATACTACATATATTTTAAAATACATAACATATCTCTAGAGTTGTGATAGTCGATCGCTTCCTTCGAAAAGGACGTAACCCCAGCTTGTTATTGGTAGAAATAAAGTCCTTTTGGAAGGAAGCTTAATAAACCAAGATAAGAAAACCATATATAGTAAATAAACGAACATTAAGTAATCTAAGGCAGGCGTTTTTTATCGATTTTAGACTCTTTGTTGGGAGTTAAGTTCAGACTCTTTCGCTTTCATGATAAAAGATATGTAGATAGATAATTTGCGAATTATTGCTGGATTATCTGACTTCATTAAAGTATAAAAAGAATTCTATACGTGTAACTTTCTAACGCAAAATCGTCTTCAGAGAAGTGACAGATCTCCTGTTATCAAACTAGTTAAAATGAGGGAAGACAAATTACTCAATATACCATCATTTTTCCTTTTATGTTACCATAAACAGCTTGCTTAGGATTATTTTGTTATAATGAAGAAATATACGATAACCTTGTCCGGAACAACCACCCCTTTCAATATCATTTAATGTTTCAATCCCCAAAAAAAAAATATATTTCAGATTCATGAACGCTCCTCATTAAATATTCGGTCTTTTATTGATCCTAATAGAAAATATATACAGTGTATTGACGAAATATGTAGCTAAACAAAAACTGTTTGCATCCATTTCGAAGTTTAAATGTTTTAATCAATTCTTAAATGTCGACGGTTTAGATTATAATATCTTTGTTCTTGCAAGCATCTACGCTAATTGAATGAATTAATCAATGTTTCAAAGATCTCGTTCGGTAAGAATCTGACACTGTTAGCATTCTAAAGTTATAGCTGAAATAGTATCAACGTAATTATTGTATCTTTTAGTTGGCAATTAACGCATAAATTCCATGAATTTCTTTGGTCATGTGTAATAAGTTTGATAGATAACTGACGCTGCAAGCATTCTAAGGTTTAAGCTTATAAACTTTTAACTTAATTACGGAAACATTTAGTTGAGGTAGAATACACATATAACGCCATTTTGAACCTTTTTGTCGTTCGATCACTGCGAATATTTCCGGTCCCGACCGCCGTATACTTAGCATGACCAGAGAAATCCGACGAAAAGATGAGTTTCAAATGGTGGATTATGAGTATTGTACCTTAACGCATACATTTCAAGATTGCTTTGGTCATGTGTCAGAAATGTATACAGGTGAAACTCGAGTATGTGACCAACGTATATCTTATTTGTCACTGGCAGGGTACGCCAATGGTGAAATGGAGGTAGCGTCGTAGATAGGAACGTGATGACGTAGATCATGGGTTGTTGTTGTTGTTGTGACATGTCTTTGGCGCCTCCTTTTGTTCGAGAACAAAACTGTCAAATTGATTCTTCCAATCGACGATGTATTTCGTACTCCACTCGTTAAATTGGTACTTCCACTCTAACTCCATCTGAGTCATGTCCGCTGAAACAGGAAACGATATGATATTATAATTATTGAAAATAATGAGCCTAACTATATTAATGATGATGCTTTTGATGTTTACAGCGATAAAATTGATGCCTATAATTAAGTAAATGGAAGAAAAAAACTGTGATGATGTTGATGATTTAAACGGTATTGGTATTGGCAGTGATCCATGTGTAGAGGAAAGGCCTCCGGTCAGAAAGGTCTTGAGTTCGAATCTTGCGAGTATCGGGGTCATCTTTACGATCTTGCATTAATCGAATACTAGTTATGTATCTAAAAGCAAGTTCGAGAGTGGTTACTAAAAGTTATAGGGAGTTGTTTACCAAACGATGCAATATAAACAAATTTAAACTAATATTGGTATTTATCCTGTCACTAGTGCCATTTCGGGACCGATAACTAGGTGCCGTATAACATTTGTGATATCCGGCACTAACCATATAATACATGCACGCGACTAATCATGACGTCATAAGAACGATATGACGTCATGTTTACAGCATCCTCTGCTTATTTTTTCTGTTTTCTCGTGTTTTATTTACATTTTGTTTGTTTGAAAGAATAGATAAAGGTAACAGGATAAATGGAATAGATGATTGGTGTCTTTGAATAGGAAAAGTTATCGGGCTCGGCATCGGAATAATATCCGTTTCGCCTTCGGCTCACCGGATAATATTCCTACGCCTTGCCCGATAACATTTCCTATTCACGACACCAACCATCTATTCTCTATATGCGTACGAAGTTTAATGATTAGACCCATAGGCTTATGCAATACACTCCGAGCGTGTTAACAATGAACTCGTGATATTAGGGCAATTCACTTCACACACAGTAAGAGATCAGCCGTTATTATCCAGCTCGTCTCAAAAGTAATGCCACTTTATACATTCAAACTCGCATTTGCTGGAAATTTAACAAACCTCAGATCAACATGAAAAGTTGATAAGTAACCAAAGGAGTGGCATTCTGATTATGATATTGAGAAAAATCTTTTTGGAAACCTCTTATTACAGCGATACCTTCTTTTTGAAATATGATTTACTTAATAGTCTAAAGCAGATTAATCAACCGCATACATGTGAAAAAATAGATCAACGTGTATATCCTTTATTCATGTTAGAAAATACAGAATTGTTTCAATTTACATATCTACTTTGGCATCGTAATCTAAAGTAAAACGTTTTGTCATGGACCCTCTATGAAGAAGTTTACCGAAAAAATGGTTTTGTCTGCGATTCAGCAATCGTACCAAAAACATCAGATGATCTGGAAATATTACCTTATCACAACGTGTTTTAAGAAGATGAAACATTTTTTTATTAGTAAAGCAAAACAATTCCAATAAAAGAAAGGTTGGACGAAAACACACGGTTCAACCTATTGAGAATCTTTTATTGAAATGATTCTTTTCATATTCGCGGAAACATGCTATCAAAGATGTGTTGTTGTTCCTTTTTCGTTGATGCCACACACTCGAATCAAAGTTAAAATTTGACGAATTTGCAAGCTTTACAGCTCAACACGTTAAGAATTGCACATAGTATTAAATGGGGGGTAAAAGCAGTTAGTATAAACAAAACAACACAAACTCACCTTCTAGCGAGGTATTAAAGCTGCCCGGATAGGTATGTTAGTTGTCACGTCAAAGCTCACATGCGGAAACAAGCAGTAAATGTCCAAAATGTTAGCATAGGAAGGAGGGAAGCAATGCCATGCCAAAACGTATTCATCGCAATTACGCGGTAAAAATGTTAGTTCGCGCGAATATAAATAAAACACCAAAAAATAATAATAATAATAAAAAGCAAATAGCTGTTGACGTTACTCCTGCTGATGTTTCAGGATTAACTTTACCTCTTTGAATACTGGGTAATTTTCTAAAATAGTTTTTTTGTCGTCTGCTTTGCGAAATCATTAATATCTGCTAACTTTTGTTGAGGAAAGGTAGTCAGAGTAGCAAACAGGTTAGATCACAGGCAACCAATTTACTTGACGGCTTGTCTGAATCTAACCTGTTTGCATAAGCATGAAGTCGGTTCCAGTTCTATAAGGGTTAAATAATTTTCCAAAACGTTAACTAGAGGCATGCTAGCCGAATTTAGGAGGTAGACGGTCGGCTTCAATACCCCTTTCAATAAGCGTTTGACAAATCTGCATTGTCAAACTTAAAATGCGTATCACCTTCATTTAATCTAGAGGATACAAATTTCAGACTGATAATGTTTTATAATATACATCGAGTGAGATCAAATACAGATCTATGATACCAATGCAGATTTCATCATTGCCAGCGGTCAGGAACAACATGGTCCTGTTAAACCTTAATTGAATAATGTTGTGTACAAGTACATATTTGATTTGAAATATTGTTGTTGCAATTGCACAAGCTATGAGGTGAGATATATGAAGCTTTGTCTTCGTTGTGTCTTACGGGAGGTAACTCCAGATGACTTAAATCCATATAATTATTGTAGCTGCAGAGTTATTCTTTTGTGCTTTGAAAGACATCATAAGAATAAATTGAAGATTAAACTACAACTATATGTGAAGCTTTCATTTGTTAAAAAAGAGAATCGACAATAAGGACACGTTGCCATTATACCCCTTTTCGACCATTTAGATATAGTTCAGAATTAAATGTTAGTTTAAGAACAGGGATTAGACAACCAACAACAATTTTGTTAAAATGATTCTAACCCATTCAGTTCATGCGTGTATGTGTATACGAAACGCAGTAAAATTGTTGGAATGAAACAGAGCTCCTGCCCTTATTACCTATCGGGCCCGTCAAGCGGTCCTTAGATAACTGTTTGGTGTCTTTCGACTGGTAATTCTTACTACCATACTGCTATTATAACATAGAGACATCGCGAGATTGGTATAACCGAAATACTCCTTCTCCTTGGGTAGTACCCATGTGACTGCTTCATAGTATGTACAACTAGAAGTCTCTGACAATGTGACCAGAGGCGTCCGGATACATTTCGGACACCTCTGCAACGTTGCAAGCTGACATGCTGCAAAGCTTTATCACATACACTACCTTATACGATGGAAGATGGTTCATGTATGCCGTGGCTCTATCTGAGTTAATAAACACTGGTGGTGGTTCATGGTTCTTGTAAGGATTGGCCACATGTTTATCGATATTGTGCTCTTGGCAATATCTGAGTTTAAAGTCAGTGGTTTTTTGTTCTTGTAAAGATAAACCACAAGTTTATAAATCATATGCTCTTTGTACCATAATTTGCTCTATCTGAGTTTACAGTCAATGGTTTTTCGTCCTTGTAAAGATAAACCACACGTTTATAAACCATTCGCCCTTATAACCATGGCACGACCTTACACTTAACGGCCATGTACTACTTTACTTCTATGTCATCTTATAAATAATGTGCATAGCTGTTCATTGTCTAACGAATATATTTCCAAGAAGCTGTCGTGATATCTTGCATTTATTGCATACATGCCTATAGAAGGTTCCACGGTGAACCTCAAATGGTAAAGACTATCCAAGCATACGTTCTACATTATAATGACACTCATTGTAACCTAGATTTACAAACTTTAATACAGTGATAATGCTTCAAGCAAACGTTCAAGCAAAAAACATCATGTTTACATTGTCATTGTAAACTAGGCACAAACAGCTAACTATCTTACCTGTTTGAAGAATGAGGTCGGGCAAATATTCCTTCCAGAATGCACATTCGGTTGCCCTCGAGCCGGCACCGATCGCTATTGACTTGTCCGCTTTATCCATGAGTTCCGGTTTCAGAATTAAGTGCTTCCGGGTTGTGGTATCAAAACGAGGCCACTCATCGAGCGGAATGCCCCCTGGTGATTTGTTTGGGTCACTGATGGGAAATAAAGGAAATGTTTAATATCGTAGATTAACTTTACCAAACGCTAAATTTTCGATTGTCCCAAATTGAAACAGTTTGCAGACGACGTTTCAAAATGAGATGAAATTGAAAAAAAAAATCTTCTGATAGGACAGAAGACAGTGTGGGAAAAGGAGAAATTGCTGGTTAAGAGCAATTTCTCCCGTCTGCAACACATTGGTCAAATGTCGTTGTTGTTTGGTAATGGGTTAAAAGAATATATGGTTTCTGATTTGTAAATACATTTGTTTCCAAAGAAGCATGAACGGAAATAGTGATAAAGAAACACTTATTTCTCCTGAAAGCATATATATCTTGATGAAGTTACTGATACATGATAGGATGAAGATAGCACAAAGATAGAACGAGCTTTAAAGTTATTCAAACCCTTGTCAACGTTTTTTCTTAGTTATGATAAATGTCTGACCTTTGACCAGAGGGCAATTTTGACATAAGGAAAATTCTACCATATTTATTACGCGGTGAGGTCATACATATCTGAGTTCAAATAGTTGTATCGTTTGAGCTAGATCCAGGCTGGTTCCAATGCCAAACCGTCAAATTGAAGGACTGGCAGGCAGACAGATAGACAGACATAGAAAGACAGCCAAGCCAAACATAATTCCTCAATCATTCAAACCAGTACTTATCTATTTTAATTGGTATTACATATCAATGCAAATATAGCTGTTTCACCTTCACGGGTGGAATACGTTATCTTTAACATAGAATGTTGTGATTCATATTTATAACTCCTTAATCATTCAAATCAGTACTCATCTTTTTAATTTGTACAACATGTCAATAAAAATGCAGCTGTTTCACCGTCACGAGTAGAAAACGTTCTCCTTAACATAGAATGTTGTGATGAATACTAATTACTCCTCGAACATACTTAAGCCCCGCCCTTCAGGGTACCGTTTTACTAAACAGAAAATACGCTTAAGATTTGCGTAAGTCTAAAACAAAAGTTCCCCTTAGTTCATTATTAAGCTTAGCAATATTGCAAAGTAACACGTCATTGGAATCGTCTCTCTGAGACGCTTCCAATGAAGTGTTAAATTGCAATATTGTACTTTCATTGAAGATACTATCCATGTTTATCAGTTATGAGTTACGCAAATATTCTCCCTAAGTTGCTTAGTAAATTGGTACGCAGCCTTTTACCCTGAATACTTATTTTCATGTAGCGTTTGCGCTTCCGTGGTAAAGCCGTTATTATTTTGTAGTAATTGCCAAAACACAGTTTGTCTTGTATTAGTGGAGTAGGTGAGTTTTTGTGTGCTATAAATAGCCCAGGCCTACCTACAAATAAATCTTTGACTAGTAAATAGACATTCTCAGTTATTAAACTTCCATGACGTAGGCGGTTACTGTGGAAACTAGCTTCCGTTAACTTTGATAGTTAAAAAATATCGAAATATGCGAATTATAGCTTCCCCTAGATTAAAAGAAGTTAGCACTCTATAGTTTCGAACAAGAACCGTATCTCGCGTTGGGTGATTTTTTTCCAATTCTTCTCCTTACATTGTATTGTTGGGATCTTTAGAATTCTGTTATCTCGGTTAATACAGGTTTTGTGCATATTAGCCTAGGGCTGTTTTACAAATGTTCTTACTTTATATTTCTCATCAACGTAAATATAAAAAACAAGAGGGTACCTTGGAAGTGCGATAACCTACAGTAAACGAAACACTTATCCTACATGTGAAATATCTACAGCACTTATAAACGCATTGTTACTTTTCATTAACAAAAAAAAGATTACCTTTGAGATTGAGGGTTTAGGGCCATTTTGTACCTGTAGATATATAGAGAATAGATGGTTGGTGTCGTGAATCGGAAATGTTATCGAGCAAGGCTTATGAATATTATCCGGTGAGCCGACGGCGAAACGGATAATAATCCGAAGCCGAGCCCGATTACATTTCCCATTCAAAGACACCAACTATCTATTCTATTTATCCGGTTACCTTTATGTATTATTTAAAAGAAAAATGATGAAAATAAAACACGAGAAAAAAGGACAAAAATAAGTAGAGAATGATGTAAATATGACGTCATGTCGTTCTTATGACGTTATGATACGTCACGTGCAAGTATTGTATGGTTAGTGCCGGATTCGCAAATGTTATAGGGTACCCTGTTATCGGTCCCAAAATGACACTGGTGACAGGATATAGACGTAATGTTGGGAATCGTTGTGACATGCCTATTGGTTCCTGGCCCATGTGTTTCGCCCGCACTATGGTAGTACAAGGTACACGTATTATCCAGGACCCGTGCTACTATAGATGCATATCGCAATGATGTATGTATGTTTATGATTTACGGAATGCTTTTGAAATGTTGCTTCCTAAAATCTCCGATAAACTTCAAATCACATTTTAGTTATTTCATGTATGTTTTAGGAGATACATGTATACTGCATAAATAAGCGCGTGCTTATATCGCGACAGAAATAATATGTGCTAAGTCTGGTCTCGAACATAGAACCCGTAGTTTTAAATGCGTCACTTTTTTAATACAGTTAGGCTTTGTCTTCGTTGTCTTTTAGTAGCCTTGTTATTCAGACTTATGACCATGCACGAAACGACAAAGGTGTCAAAATTATTTACACTTTTCTAGAGCGAATAATTGTTCAAAATGTTTCGGAACCATTACACAGCTACTCCTTACCTTGGACGGGCAAGGGTGATATAAAGTAACCTTTGAATGTTGGAGTACATGTGACGTAGTAATGTGACCTGGCTTGGCTAATTCACATAAGATGGAATTTCTAGACATATTTCCGTTTTTAAGAATATACTATTAAATGTATTAATTTTGGGTTAATTGTGAAGAAGGTACGGACAACTTTCAGTTAATTGCTTATTTGCTATGCTAAATGGATGCACAACAAATACTCGCACAGACCGTAGATAATTGAGAAAGTCAAACGGTAGAGGACTGTGGTCCTCGGGTATAGCACCGGCTTCGGGACACAAGAGTTTGCGGTTCTATGCTTGTGAGAAGCTTTTATAAGTAAGAGTTTACACAAAAATGAAAGTTTTAACAAAATGATGCTGGATAGAGAGGTTAAAAGGGCTAAGAAAGTTGAACTATTCAAAGTTTGTTTGTTTTTTCCTGTTATTTTTGATGAGGGTAAGACATCAAAAAAGTAACATTAGTTATAGTCTAAGGCGGCTTTCGAGCAGAAGTTTATTTAACAAGCCAAAAACGAAACCATCCGTTGAAGTGTTCAGATTAATTTGCTTCTAGAAAATATTTGTAGTATGCCGTTGTCTACGAACGTGCAAAACACTGAATTTGTCAATCGTTATAGATCCACAGCAAATTCTTTTATCTCGCCAAAGGTCGCACATAACTCCTTTCTGGGCCAGTTCAAGAACTATAGGCCAAAACATAAAACTCGATAAAGTATCACTTTATCCATCCAGCGACAAATAGTATGGCTCAATATAGGAAAATCAGTCTTACCCAGTTTTGAACTATTAGAAAAGTCGACGGCAAATAGTATGGCTAAACAAAGGAAAATCAGTCTTACCCAGTTTTGAACTATTAGAAAAGTCGACGGCAAATAGTATGGCTAAACATAGGAAAATCAGTCTTACCCAGTTTTGAACTATTAGAAAAGTCGACGGCAAATAGTATGGCTAAACATAGGAAAATCAGTCTTACCCAGTTTTGAACTATTAGAAAAGTCGACGACAAATAGTATGGCTAAACACAGGAAAATCAGTCTTACCCAGTTTTGGCAAAATTGGTCCAGTATCGCATCATATGCTTGGCGAATCTGATCTCCTTATCCGTGTACCCCTTGGATCGATCTAGAGGTTCGCCAAACGCAAAAAAGATCTCGTCCCCGTGCAGCACGCCCATCCACTCGGGCCACATATGGACGGAGGACCGGTGTTCGAACACATAATAGAACACGTCCTGTCCAGCCCTAGCGATATGCTGCGCCATGTCAACCACCGGACAGACGAAGTTGAAGTCGCTCGTCGCCATGTCAACGTTCCAGGCGTTCTTCCGCTGATCGTCCGGATTGATCCAATTCCGGTATTGGAATTTGATGGCGTCTAGCCCGAAACTATTAAGATAGCGCGGGTAGTAGGGGTGGTAGCGAAAAACCGCGTCTATTTGTCTATCAAACCCCGTCCTACTCAGTCGGGAGTCTCCCTTCGGTGGAAACGCCTGGCTATCAAAGTAGATTAACCAGAAACTCGCCTCGTTCGTATTGTGGCCCATGAGAACGGGGCATTTTTTAAAGTTGTTCGTGTGCAAGGATTTCTCCGGACTCTCGAGTAAGAACGCCCCGTCCACTATAGGCACCATGGGGAAGCGGACGGCCCCATACACGACCGTATCCCACTCCACGTCAATCAGAGTCTGAGGATGCACTTTCCGCAAACATTGTATTACTCTCAGCGTGTCGTTAAAATCACAGCCTACCTTTTGGGCTAACACCATCGACCGATTAAACGCCTCCTTTTTCGGGAGCGTTGCCCATGCGGCGTTGGGCGCACCGCTTTGTAAAATTGCCCTATCGAACAGATGCCGACTCAGCGGTGACAGCATGTGCATACCAACACTCACAGCTCCCGCGCTTTCACCCATAATCGTCACTGAATTCGGATTTCCACCAAACCGTATGATGTTCTGATTGACCCAGGTTAGCGCCATGACCTGATCGAGCATTCCGGCGTTTCCCAGGGCTTCTGGATGATAGAGGGCCAAGAAGCCAAGCGACCCGAGGCGGTATTGCATAGAAACTACGATAATATCGTTTTCCGCTGCCAGATATTTAGCATCGTAAACGTCAAGGGCTGATGACCCTGAATAGAACCCTCCACCGAAGATCCACACTAATACGTCTTTGTGCTTATCCCTGCTTGACGGCCGAGGCACCCACACGTTCAAATATAAACAGTCCTCATTCAGTTCCGTATTGGCGTTCCAAACATCGGCACCTTTCGAATAGTTCATCGTATCGAGGTTCTGGAAGCAAGCGTTTGGCTTCTTTGTGGCATGAAGCACGCCTTCCCAGCCATCGATTGGTACGGGCGCTCTAAACCGGAGGTCGCCCACAGGCGGTTTCGCGTATGGTATCCCATAAAACACATCCACTTCCGTTTTGCTGACCGTCATGCGGATACCTCGCACCTCACTCCCGCTTCCGGTGATGACTACATCGCCGAGATTAAATTTACTGTTGACGTTAGCTATAATAAGGACGAGCCCGACAACACTGCTCCGAAACAGGACGACTGCGATTTCCATACTGTCGGTCTGTGTGTGTCGACATTCGTATAAAGACAATCTGGAAAAGAGAACGAAGAATTGATGTGTTACTGTTGAGCTAAATTGGCTGCCTCAAAATGATTTGACTTGATCTTTGACTTGAAAAACAATATAGTTCTCGGTCGGTCAATGTCGTATCGCATTCAGTAAAAAGAAGTCACGGATTTCTAACTCATAGAAATAATATTGTCTCTGTGAATCTAAAGGTTCTGCATATTTTAGTTTTTTGCTGTTCCTTACCCAGCGGCTACCTCAATTCTTATAGTATCACAATTCTTGTAATTTCATTTTTTGAATATTGTGCTTAGTGTTTGTTGATCATTTTTTTGTCTAGGCCACATCTTATATTACTGTAAATGGTCATAGACAGATTTTTCCATGATTACCAATAAAGAACTTGCATTGTCTGTCGTAAAATTTCCTTTGATCTTTGAATTTATAGCAGCATAATTGATACCATCTAGGATTGGTCTCTGTCGTACCACAGATTTCTAATTAATAAAAGTTAAAATAATAGTGTCTCTTTAAGTCTAAAGGTTTTGCATACCTTAGTATCAAATATCATCCCTTTCAAATCGCTGGCAGCTTTATCATAGATAGAATGGTTTAAGGTGGGTGGAGACAAAAACACCTTGTCATAGTGGCTTTTTTCAACATTGGCATATGTTTCGAATGAAAAAACCCTGTTTAAAGTGCATCTCGCTACCGACTGAACTGATGTGGCTCAGAGATAAAAACGAGTATATACGAGAAAGGCAGTTAAGATGCTAGAATAAAAGTAAGAGGGGAGAATAACATTTAAAGGTTGCTGTAAAAATACGATTGTTGTAACGTTATAACGCATTTTCTTGAAAGAGCAGAAGCACCAATGCATAGTATCCCTTCGACAAAATAATGTTGAAAGTCGTTTAATCCTTGATTTACCAACTGTCTCATCCATATCCATGTAACAAAGATATAACTTAAAAGGCGCCGACAGTTTTATTAAACGTGATCTAACCCTGGAAGGATTTGATAAATGTTTTAACGATGTAATTGTCAGATAACATACCAAATGGAATACAGGTGACTTTTAATTCATCTACTTAGTTCAATTAACTGGTTGTCAGCAATATACTCCGCTATCGGTTCATCATTGCGCAGAGTTCAAATCGTAATTAGTGGAATACACATGGTAGTGCTGTTTAACGTTTAGAATAACGGATCTCCATCATGTCTTTATGATTTTTCTTGTTTAACGTTTAGAATAACGGATCTCCATCATGTCTTCATGATATGTCTTGTTTAACGTTTAGAATAACGTATCTCCATCATGTCTTCATGATATTTCTTGTTTAACGTTTAGAATAACGTATCTCCATCATGTCTTTATGATTTTTCTTTTAAGGTAAAAATCCGATAATCTGCCAGCTTGAAACTCATTCTTCCGTCGGACTATTTCGATCGTTGCCGTTAAGATTCGGACGGAGTCGGAACTATTCGCCCAATCACAACTAATCGGGTTTATCCAACGTAAGCACAGGTCACGGAAAAAACGATTAGAACTTTATGATTGCTTTTCGCCTTGAACCGAATAGTTTTGGCACCGACCGATGTATTACAAAAACGACCGAAGTAATCCGACGAATAAATTAGGTTAAAAATGACGGATTGTGGGAATTCTACCTAAAAAAGCAATGACATCGAGCTTCGATGTGTGTAAATGGGCTGAAAAGAGCATTCCTAAACGTAAACTTTGACGTTGACCCAGCGTTAAATGCTTGAGAAAAGCAAACTTACTTTTTGGGTTCGTTCTGTGAGCAGACTCATTGATTGATATTCTTAACCACACTCACGATTCGTTATATAGCCCATACCGCACCTGTAATATAAATAAAGCAATCAATTAGACTCTTGATGAATTGGTCAATTGATTTGTTTATGAATGATTGATTGGTTGATTGGTCGATTGGTTTCTTAACAGTTTACAACTGATGTGAACGATTTGGTGTATTTTGTGTCTTTGTACGAAACATCGAGTATCCGATGAGTGAATGAATGAATAACACGGACACGAGAGAACGGCATGCTAAGTGGGTGAGAATATACCGGTAAGTATGTGTAAGGCATTCCACACAAATAATGCGGATATATGATTTATTGCGTGTGTCGGTGGGTATGTGTGTAGTGTGGTGTTAGAGTAGCTCTGCATTTAGACTCAAGCATTACCTACGCGCTGACTGGGTTGATTCAAATCGATCTTTTCCCCTTTAATGAAATTTGTGACTTTTCCAACTTGAAAGCAACAGCAATTGTAATAATACCAAGTCTAACCAATAACATATGCATATACATTACAGAAACCATTATATAGTGGGATATGTTGCTTATAATGATAAATTGATCACTTTCCCAAAATGGTCTCGAAATACATCTGAAACTGGTTATAAACGTTAGCTTTTTAGGTGTTAACAGTAGACAGATAAATGCGCCATGCTACACTAAATAGACTAAAGAATCGTTCGATAATCATGCAACCGTTATGAACAGAAATAATTCGCAGAGTCTTTATTTTACACCACGCAAAATACGAAATTCTATAATAAAAGGCACATGCTATCTTAGAAATAAAAGACCTATATCCCATGTATCATCAACCAGTCGATGCCTTTACCCTTTGTTATAGTAATACATAACCATTGTGACACATATCTTTTTTTTTTTCAAAACAGAAATAAAAACGTTTTTTTCAATTACTGGCAAAACTATTCAAGTTACCATCGTTTCAATGCCTGTCAGGATGTATAATGATGATACAGGGGTTTATAAACCAATCAAACTTTTTTAGATAAATACTTTTGATTTATATGAGGTTGTGTTTGTGGGTCACCTGACCTAGTTAAGGAATATCTTCGGCTTGCTTATACTCGGCTCTAACTTCCGACGATAACATTTATTCACAAGATACAATATCTTTAAGGATGATGCGTAAACGCTATCGAGGAAGCACTTGGGGATACATATGATTTATTGTATTGCAAAGGATGGGTATGATGGATAAACCATCGAGGAACCGAAAACCGCCGTAACCTGTATGAATTGTCTCATTACAATCATGTTTATATGAAATAGTATAATGACAATTACGATGGTTTTGCATAGGATTCAATGCTAAAACATATTAACTGTCATTAAAAGATGCAAATAAAGGCACACCTTTATCTATATTTAATTCAAACGAATAACTATTGCGACGGATGTGCATTTGATACCAGGCAAAATATACTTAGTGTCGATATATGATGCAATTAACGATGCATCTTCATTCATTTTACTTGGAACTGACCATAAGTGCGACGGATTTGCATATAGTCCAATGCGAAAACATATCTGGCGCTAATATACGACGCACGTTACGATGAATCTTCATTTATATTTACTTGACATGCACAGTTAGTGCAACGGATATGCATATAGTTTCGGACAAAAAATTTGTCTAAATCCTGATTGGTTAAAATTGAGATCATTTAAAACAGATAAACCTAGATCTTAAAACCCTGGGGCATAGGTTTTGGCTAGGATTCAGCAATCAAACATATATTTAACACGCTATAGCAGCTCGACTGCTGTTGTAAAAATACGTTTCTTTTTAACACAATACATAATGACATTGTCTTTGTTGAGATGGTTTTATCGGGTATCAACAACACTGGAGTAAATTATAGATTATTATAGCGTTTCCGGCGTTCATACTACACTCAAAGCATATTTTACCTGTAACAAACAAATCAGGTATGACTCAAGTCTTCACACGTAATCTTATCAATGTTGCATTAGCTACGATGATTTGTTTTGTAAAATGTATAGTATTTGCAGGGGGAATATCTAGTTGAATAACTAATGGAACAGCGTATAAAGCTTTCTCTACGGCTAGAATGTCTTCATGAATGCACAGAAGATGTCGTTAAGTAAATGTCTAAGGTAGTTAATACATTAAAACACGAGTTGTTTTTCATTAACACAAACAATTTTAAGGTTATTCTGAGTGTCACTTACACTGGGGCTAATGGAAGAAAAACAAGAGGTAACGTTGGAAGTACGCAAAGCCTATCTTGATGTATTATGATTTTTTCGATGGGTAGAAAACCACACCTACCCTATTTACTAGATTCAAGTACACGTGCGTGTGGACCCATTTCGAAACAATGAAATAAACTCCTTACTTATAAGATCCTCTCAAGAAAATAGTGTGAAAAAAAGAGTAACTGCTTGTTATGGGCAGTTACTCCTTATGTCACACTAATTTTAGTTTCAGTATTTCAACGATATGTAAGTATGTGAAATATCCACAGGTGACGCAAGAGAGGATGGTAAAGATCATTCTGTACAATATGGTTCATATTGTAAAGGGCAATCTCCGTAGTTCCGACTCGGAGATATTTTGGCAAATGGTGTTGATTTGTAAAGGTCACACAAAAACTAGACTCATTGTAAACTGGGAACCGGTGCCAAACCTGGTGAAGTCGAACAGGGATACAGCGGTGAGAGTACGGAAATAAACATCGTGTCCGGTTTTTTTATAGCAGTGATTATTCTTTTGTCGATGTTTTTTTTTCCTATTATTATTTACTCTTGTAAATACCTGATACTCATGTTTATTAGGTCTTTGGCTTGTAAGTATATATTCTTATTCTTATATAAAATAGATGGGTTTAAAACACATTAAAACGTGTCGTCATTTTTTATTAATCAAAACGAAAAAATATCGCATAAACATGAAATAAAACGTGTAAATGAATAGGATGACGTTCCTTTAAGCTGTTGCTTGTTCAAAAGCACAGTTAGCCATACCAACACCGTGTCAACTAAGTCTGCATCGGTTGATTTCCTGGTTTAGCAATAGTGTCTAACTTGTTGATTTATCATTTATTAATTTGTTTTCAGATTATACTCATTATTGGCATGAACTATTTTTAGTGGGAAAGCAGACTGATGTGCAGGTCTGATAAGTAAAATAATGTCATACCTGAAATGGGAAACGTGTTGACTGGATAAAACTGCAATACTATTGTACTATAGCCATAAAGTTGGCGTTACCATAAACCGACCAGACATCCTACTTTGACTGCCTTTAAGTAGTTTTGAAATGGCATGCGAGGTTTATTTGCTCTGCGTTGGCATAGAACATATGTTCATTTCGCAATAATAGCTACACCAGTGTCTTAAATGAAAACCGTTACTTTGTTCTGATGTTGATAATTTTATGTTTGGGATGTGTTGTGTTGTGGACTGCTGTAGCAAGGGAGCCCAATGCATAATACACGGGTTACAAACTACGACGTCTTTTACCCTAGTCCAAAACGAATGCCTTACATCAAAGGTAATTTGGAAAACAGGGTAAAAGAACGGCTCTAAGTCCAGTCTCTAATTAGCTAAGGACTGCATTTCTTATATTATGAATCGCTCTGATTTAAATGAAGTATTGTTGAATACCTTTATAAGACATGAATGAGTTTATTAAACCGCGGTTAGGATGCAAGTGGGCGATAAGAGCATCCTCATAATTAGACATGGTGATTCTATATCCCGCAATATACTTGCTTACTTGTTTACTTCCTTCAACTTGTATGTTATACCGGGGGATGGCCACAACCTTCCAGCCACAAATGTGCGTGGCAAATGAAAATACACAGAATTAAAAAAAGCAGACATTGAACATTTATACTCTTGATTGAGGAACTGTCATAATGTACTGTGAAGTTTTTGTATTATTTTACGGCCATTTGTCATACATTAAGTCGACTTTAACGATATGCGGTCTTATTGTACACAAATAGGTCGCATCTAATATTGCGAAATGAATTAGAACATAAATAAGCGGAAATAATCCAATTAGGACCCTCCCTAGGTCAACCGTATGTTTGTTGTTGTGTTTCTATCACGCAGCATTGCTTGACATGGTTTGTTAAACGCTTCGGGAAATGTTGTGCTCCTAATCCGATAAAATATATATAACGATAGTATACGTGTGTCTATGTAAACAGTATTCGGGAAGAACCTGGTGAAATATTAAATATATCTTGCGGCAAAGTGCAGAACGTATGTTATGAATCAAATCGAGGAACATAGATGTCGACAGTTTGTAGAGGAAACATAGGATGAAAGAAAGAAAGAAGGCGAAGAAAATAACAAAAATTAGTTAGTTAAAGAAAGAAAGAACGAAAAAAGAACGAAAGAAAGTAAAAATGAAAAGAAAGAAAGAAAGATAGAAAGGAGGAAGACAAGACAAAAAGAAAGGAAGAAAGAACGAAAAGAGGAAGAAGGAAAGAAAGAAAAAAAGAAAGAAAGAAAGAAAGAAAGAAAGAAAAAGAAAAAGAAAGAAAGAAAGAAAGAAAGAAAGAAAGAAAGAAAGGAAGGAAGGAAGGAAGGAAGGAAGGAAGGAAGGAAGAAAGAAAGAAAGAAAGAAAGAAAGAAAGAAAGAAGAAAGAAAGAAAGAAAGAAAGAAAGAAAGAAAGAAAGAAAGAAAGAAAGAAGAAGGAAGGAAGGAAAGAAAGAAGGAAGGAAGGAAGGAAAGAAGGAAGGAAGGAGGAAGGAAGGAAGGAAGGAAGGAAGGAAGGAAAGAAGGAAGGAAGGAAGGAAGGAAGGAAGGAAGGAAGGAAGGAAGGAAGGAAGGAAGGAAGGAAGGAAGGAAGGAAGGAAGGAAGGAAGGAAGGAAAAAGGAAGGAAGGAAAAAGGAAGGAAGGAAGGAAGGAAGGAAGAAAGAAAGAAAGAAAGGAAGAAAGAAAGAAAAGAAAGAAAGAAAGAAAGAAAGAAAGAAAGAAAGAAAGAAAGAAAGAAAGAAAAGAAAGAAAGAAAGAAAAAGAAAGAAAGAAAGAAAGAAAGAAAGAAAGAAAGAAAGAAAGAAAGAAAGAAAGAAAGGAAAGAAAGAAAGAAAGAAAGAAAGGAAAAATAAAGCTCGAAATCAAGCGAATACGAAGTGAAGAGATATCAGACCAACAGAACGGATGAAGGAAATGCACCTTTTCCATAAGCTTATCATCAAATATATAGCCGTTATGCTCTGACTCAGTCTTATGAACCCAGTAGTACCGATTCACTTTTTCGTTCTAATGTTCACATTCCGATTTCCACATTAAAGTCACAAATACGAAAAGCTTACGTATAACAAGTGCTCTCTTAATATTTCATTCGGGAAACTGTCGGAAATAGCGGTATCGAAGCAAGAATACGTACATCTTCCATACTGCATATCGAATTTGTACATCTGTTTAATTACAAGCAGCCATTCGAAGTGCTTTTACAAATGCACATGCACAAAGTATTTAAAGCATACACCATTCAAAGTGAACTTCATGTTCGAAAACTGTTCTAAATTTTCTGAATCTTTAGACCATATCCCCATATGAAAATTTGGTACTCGTCAAAATTGTCTTCATACGTTTTATCAAACGATACTTAAAGCATGAAACAAATCAAACAAAATGTATTTTGTTGAAACCAATATGATAAAAGGATGCATTGCTCATTAGGAGGACTTTATTCAATGTGTTTACCGTCCAATGCAGGTCACAGCAGAGCAAACGTATTATCGAATAATGCGTTAACGTAGTAACAAGGTAATAATTAGGCAACATTTCACGATTGAAGGCACAATCGAAGCTCGCAAAGATGTCCAAAATGTATACAGACACTTCTGAGACCCCCAGAGAAGTTGAACATCTTCGAAATGCAGAACCATTGAAAAGTTAATAACATTAACCATTATCATTAATATCAATGACGCATCATCTTCCAAAATCGAATTGAAACAAAGATCAAGATTTTAAACATCATATCTATAATAAATTATCCATAGCACATTGATTTAGAATATTTTTTCGTGTGTCTACAAGACGTTCCAGAGATGTCACTGTCGTGCAAAAAGTGAATGGATAAACATTATTCAAAATAAATTCGCTAATTCTTCAGAAGCATTTGCTCTGATTTCGTGTTCAACACCTAAATCGACATTTTAAGTTAATATGTTGCTTTCCCCAAGACAGTATCAGTAATTCCATTTTAGAGATCGTTTGTGATTTTGCCCATTGATAGCCTTATTTTCTAAGACTATAAGAAGTGAGCATTTACGTCATTGCTGTCCATCTTTATGTCCATCTTTATGGTATAAGCCGAACAGATTTCACGTCATAAATCTTCCACACACTAGGCGGACTACCTTAACAAAGATGTAAGACACAACTTGTGGGCAAGTACCAAATATCTCTTCCCTTGGTGCTTCCCAAATGTGTCCTTTGATACCATCTTGAGGTTTTCAAAGGGAGGGTGGGCGTTGATAAATATTATACGATTGTATAATTTTCTCTTAATTTTCATTCTAATGGCAACACTTTGTCAAAAATACCTATATATCAACTTTATAAATGTCCATTTTCTAGTGAAAATCGTGTTAATTACTAGTTTTCAACTGAACGCGTCATTATCCAAAACACCTGCGACAGTAGGCTATGATAGCTCTAATGCACAGAAATACTGCAGGAACGAAGGGTCTTAATGATTGATGCAACGATCCTTATCATAAGTTAAGTTATATTTACAAAGGTAATCACGAAGTCCATTTTGTAATGATATAAGTCTTCAATAAACGAAATCCAACTGGCAGTATTTGATCATCATTGCTGATTTACACATGATGCTATGGTACAATTCTTAACGCATGCATAAACTTAATTCAAGAAAAGAGGCGTATTCCTATAACTTCTTTAATATTTTTCTAAAACCTATATTGCTGGTGTTCATTAGAATCGTCTCGTCGAGCAAAATAGGATTTGTTTATTAAATTTTAAAAGAAAAATGCTTGAATTATCAAAAACACGCCCTCCCATCGAGTCCACTATCGCATTCTCTGATTATTTCTATTCCCGTGACTCGGCAATGCAACAATATGCGGGGGATGATGAAGATCGCGTATAACAAAACAGAACGTGACAGACTTCTGTCAGATAAAGGCTGATAAAAACGTACCTCCCTCCCACAACATGTTTAATATTGCATAATGTTGGCGGTGTGCGGAAACACCGTATTGCTTTCATTGACACAGCGGAGATAAGGCGTATTGATAACATGAAGAATATGTTCTCATAATAGAACAGAACATAGTAAAACTGGACTGTTTAGTTATTAAGCTTGGTTAGAATTGGAACGAATATGGGACGAGTACCCATTAACCTCAAATCTACGTAAAGGAATGAATGAAAGTTACTATGGACAAATGGTGAAATATATGCAGTTTGATTATATAATTCATTTAAAACCCTTGCATATGTCCTCCCTTACTAAGTTGTGTATATAGTCGCTATCTTTTCTAGCATTTTGTATTAACCGGTGGCCCAACAATGCAATAAATGAAGTGATATAGTTGTTCGAATATAATGAACATGGAAATAAAAAAACTCTTCTTTGTGTGTGTTCAAATAGCCGTACCATTTTTTCTAGCTTAAACTTTATTTTTTATCAAATGTGACGGAAGCTTGTGAGTCCCGGCATTATCACCTCACCGCCAATGGGGATTGATCCTTGGACCATTATATACAATCGCACCCACATATACCAGTATAGTTTTGTTCTTCCATAAGATGTAGTGTTACGGCTAAATAATTGATGCCCTGGGTTTCTACTCAACAAAGTCATGCCCAAATGAACAGTCAATCCCGGGGCTTTCCTGTGTGACAAATATCGCATTGTTATATGTTGTTTTTGTTATAACCTTACACTTTCTTATATATATTATAAACAGGTTCACTTTTACCATCAAGTCAGTTTTATTGAAAACATTCCGTTTTGTAGTTGATTTTATACTGGTCAATAGGTGATATCTTACACATAACATAATAATTCCCAAGACAGTGTAAGCTTATTACAGAAAACAGAACGGTATTTACGACACAATGTGCCACAGTGAGGCAAACAAAGCTGATAAATTTTACACCGATGCGTTAAAACGAGTTCGAACTCAGAAAATCCTTCAATGTCAGGAAATCCACAGAAAGCAAGAAATGTTGAAATAATCATGATCATCATCAACACGACAGCATGATAACCATCATCATCATCATCATCATCATCATCATCATCATCATCATCATCATCATCATCATCATCATCATCATCATCATCATCATCATCATCATCATCATCATCATCATCATCATCATCATCATCATCATCATCATCATCATCATCATCATCATCATCATCATCATCATCATCATCATCACCATCATCATCACCATCATCATTACACACATCATCATCATCACACATAATCATCATCATCATCACACATCATCATCATCACACATCATCATCATCATCACCACCATTATCATCATCATCACACACATCATCATCATCATCATCATCACACATCATCATCACACATCATCATCATCATCATCAAACATCATCATCATCATCACCATCATCATCATCACCACCATCATCATCATCACACACATCATCATCATCATCACACACATCATCATCATCATCATCATCATCACACATCATCATCATCATCATCATCATCACACATCATCATCATCACACATCATCATCATCATCATCATTATTATCATCATCACCACCACCATCATCATCATCATCACACACATCATCATCATCATCATCACACATCATCATCATCATTATCATCATCATCACACATCATCATCATCACCACCACCATCATCATCATCATCATCACACATCATCACTATCATCATCATCACCACCACCATCATCATCATCATCACACACATCATCATCATCATCATCATCATCATCATCACCACCAGCAGCAGCAGCAGCAGCAGCAGCAGCATTTATTACAACATCAGTTTCAACAACATTAGAAACAACAAGAAACAAAAGCAACAAGTATTAATAATCTTCAGAAAACAAGAAAAAAAGATACCTTTATTGTTCCAGGCTATATTCCGTACTATAACAATGTCTACGTACAATGTACAGGGATCACCAAATCTCCGAAACTCAGTTTGTCTCGGCAACAAAATATCAATAACTATAAACCCACTCACGCTTGAAATTACGAAATTATAAAACTTCTCACAAAAATGACATTCCTACCCTTTCAACTTCCCGCTTTAAACTACGTGTGTCAGAACAAAAGCGCGCATCACCATTTGAAAATGACAATCTAAACCTATAAACCCCGTTTCTTCATGTTGGAATTGTAGACTGTTCTAAAATGAAACCTTTCTCAGATTATAAACATATTAAAACAAAACAACACTTTTCTTCGTGATATTGGTTAGGTACTTACGTGTCAAAATGATGAATTGGTATTAAGAAAAGAATTATCAACTTGCCATGTTTGTTTCTTACGTTGCCCGCTGAAGATGCGAAATAGTGAGAAATCATTGAATAAAGGAATAACCCTTCTAAACAACCCTTCTAAAATGAAATGCCTGTTCGAATTCAGGAAACAAAGAAGCGATTTTGTAAACGTTAGACTCTTTTTGTCACACAGGTTGATCGATCCGATGACGAAATTGATGTACAATTGATGTTCTTATATACAACGGTTACCCTTTATAAATATAAAGCAGCTGATAAATCTGGTATCAGATGTTATACTGGACACGTTGTATTGGACTGTTTTCAACCTTTCTTAATATAGATCATGTTGACAATTGGTTTCTCCTTTTGTCACAACGCTATTTTTTCTGTGTTGATATATTAATGCAGTCCGTTACGAAATTGTATGAATATGTCAGTTGCTACGTTTGGTAGAGTCGCTTAAATAAGGATTCTGGTTTGGGCTCGACAGATCGGTCACATGTATTGGTAGTCGAGGGGTAAGGGTTGAGATTGTGAGATTGCCAGTTGAAACACAATCAAATTGCATGTATCATGATTCAAATAAAACATATGAAATCCGACCTCGCTTCAAATAACGAAGCAATAACGATCAAAGGACTTTCCTCTTCACAGATTTTCGATCTTCGAGTTGGGTGAAATATTCCACCCCCTTCCTTTTTAATCTTTTATCAAGCTAACCGCCTTCTGCGAAAGACGGGCATCTCAAAACTTTCAACGTACATCTACACAGTTTGCTCAGAGCGCTGTTCCGGTATATTCACTAAACCATTGTGGGGAAAAAGGGATAATTTCCAATGAGGATCTTTTTATTACATCTCAAATATAGAAAGCATTAAAATCATTGTGTCCCAATGCTGATTCGTTCATTGTAAATATACTCTCCTCTTATCATGGTGTTTTCAAACCATATCAACCAGAAGGTCGATAAAAATTGTCTTTACGATAGCACGGGTTGAATCTGTTTAATAGTTAAAATGTAAAGTTACATAAATAAAACATACGCCGTTTCTAAGGTACAGCGGACTCTTTGCCATGCAATTCGGTGTCACCGTATGCTTCATGTAGCCTTTGATGTAGTAATCGGAATATAGAAGATGCAAGTATGAAGCCTACATCATGTAAACAGTAGAAAACAGTATACTTATAATTGCGTCTAGTATCATATAAATGTTTACGACTGGGCTTAAATACAGATTTAGAAATCATTAGAATCTGGTGATATATGTGCATCTTTCCTTTTTTATTTCTGATTAAAATCCAGTGGCTTAGCCAGAAACACATGCACAAATTTACCCAATAGTGTAAACACTTTAAAGAAAATGTATGTAAACAATTAAAATCAGATGTAGATGCCAATCTTCGATTACATTGTGAGTCAAAGTGACTTTGGTCGTTTACCGAAACAGATTACTTGAAAGGATTAATATGTCTAAGTTTACGTGTGAGAAAATAGCCAGAGGCTTAAGGCCATTCTCAACAATATATAACTTCAATTGCACCAGAAGTCATTTACCTATTTCGACGTCTAAAGCTTTCCCCGCTTCTGATGCATATTTTTCTTTCCAATCCAATAGTCGAGCAAGATATCGTAACCTATTTCGAAATTGAATTCCCAACTCGCTATATTCAATGTCTAGCCACTTTTGCTGAGTCCAACTAGCTTACTACGGGGTGTCTATCAATTCCAAGCCATGAACAATCGTGTTCGTTGGTAAGAAACAAACTGTAAGATACCAAACTTGACGGAAAATCATTGACGATGATTTCCCAATATAATGTCTCATGTTTATATGAGTAGAACGCCAATAAGCAGCCATTTTAAAACTCGCTTTATCATCGAAATTACGGTAGCTTTTCACTGTATGCAATGGTCAGGGTCGGGACTATTCGCATTGAACCGAATAGTTCCGGCCCCGTACGATGTTTACCGAAACAGACCGATGTAATCCAACTAGAGAATGAGTTTCAAAATGGCGGATTATGGGCATTCCACATTCCTGTATGGGGGCACCTCGTTAATTGGTCATATAGAGCATTTTATAGCAACATTAAGACCATTTCGAAATCCATCAGTACGCATACCAATGGTTATAGGAATGTACTAGCCAAACAAACCACTCTAGTTTACCAACATGACTGGGTGTTTATTTCTTTCGTAAGGTTTTAATATCGGCTGAACATTTATTCATTTATATTCCAATGTCCGGGTAATCATAAATTGAGGAATGTCCCTAACCTAACTGATCTTAAAAAGCCAACCAGTACATGTAAAACAATCGAAATACCGTTAATCAGCTGGGAATTGCCAACTAAATTCTATTCTACTGCTTCCATAGAAAGGAGCAAGTTCAGTTCTCTAACCTCTAGGTCATGAAGGCCTCTACCGGCCAACCAAAACAAGAATACTCATTTAAACGCTTTGAGTGATCCCATATGCGTGGACAGTTGCTTAAAAGAGTATACTCCCTCGATTTGATCAGAGCCTGTTTTTTCAAAACGTGCTTTACATATGTTATCTTGCTTACATTCAACAGTCTGGCTCACCTCGTATAACCATCAAAATAAATTGATGATCTAGAAATTAACTCGTAATTATGATTTTTATGCTGAAAATTAAGTTCAAACGATGCCTTCTAGACAGCTAAAAATAAGGACTTAATAATGAAATGTTTTATTCTAGTTCATAAAGTGTTGATCTATATATTGCCATTCATTGTGTATTCTTCGTCTATGATGAAGGTAATTTCAGAGGTTGATAATGACACCCCTATTTACGGAGTTACCTTCTCGGTTTACATTTGGTCCCATTTAACCCCCTAATATAATGATCTTGGTATTCTATAACCATTTCACTTATTTGACCATTCTCAGTATATAACAGCAATAGACGACAAAAATGCCTAAAGAATATCAAGATCATTTCATCTATGTATTTAATGAAGGTAACGCAACATATAGATAAGAAGCAATCCATTTTTGTCACCGTGGTTTCTGAGGCCATATGTTACATTTGTGATTATTGACAGTATTATTGATTAAATGGTTGACCCATTCACATGCATGCCATTTTGGAACCAATCTCAAATGGAGGCGATAGAATGATTTAAAAAAAAGCATATGAAAACAGCATTTTCAGCGTGAATTCACACATACACATTTACACAAAAGAGGCATTGCAAGTTTTCTTCTCCCGCTTTCTTGAGTCGTCTGCTATATTTGCCTTTCAACCTCTCTATGCTACAGAAAGCGTTAACTATGCCAATTAATTCGATTTAGCGATAATTACTGGTATATCACGTGATAGATGTTTCCGATTTTGTACTTTCAGCTTCTGAGGCGATGTCTTTCATTTCTTAGTGAGTTATACAGTGTTTTACATTTCACAACAACGGTAGAACGGGTATGCATAATCAAAGACTTGAAAAGAACTTTTAAGGTCTTTTGTAAACAGAAGGGGTACGTTCCTATTCAAATTTTATTTTCCCCTGCACATGTATTGTGCCAATAGTACAGTATTTAAAGAAAGCGCTTGTAGGCAAACCTACGTTAATTGGTTGGCAATCTTTAACAGACGAAACAATCAGGCGGCTGCTTTGCTGCAGACAAACTTTTATTGACAAAACATGTCTACTACATACGCCTTTTTGAACTCAATCAACATAACTCTTAACTGGATAATCTTGGATTCTTACGAGTATGCCTCAGGGGTTGAATGTCAATTGCATTTTTCTTAATTTTCATCACCGCTTCTAAACCCTGTATCAAACAAAAGTTCTGGGAACACACCGACAACATATCTAATCATGTATCAAGTATACTGAACTTTGGCGCGTCTACTGCAGAAGTCGCCAGAAATCTTTTTGATAAAATGATCACTATTGTAAACTGATGTTACTTCAAAACGAGTGTTACCTCTATGAAATATAAAGGAAGTGATTGACTTTCTTACATTTTATCAAACGGACTAGTTTGCAATGGACAGGCCGTATTCATTGTTTCACTCCCGACATGCAATACCATACTTCACTATTAAAATCGATTTCAATTAGGAAACGAATCAAACCGCACGCACTATGCAACTTCTTGGGGAGATTGGATCGAGTTGAAAGAGGTCACCGCAGAATAAACCGTGATCTGTTCTATTTGTTTGTACCTGAATGTAATAAGTTTAGGATACCAGAAAATTTGTAGTTCGCAAATCTAAAACTGTACCAGGCTTTTTTCAATTCGAATTATACTCGTATGTACAAATATATATAATGAAATGTTATTTTTAAAACATTTGAATTGGCAACTAAAGTATGAAGTTTGGTAGCAGTTCGCAGTTCACGTTTTACATTCACTTTCATCTTTCTATTGTATTATGTGATTATTTTTCATCACAAAATCACATTTTTCTCATTTTTATGTTTGTACTGCCATGTTTATGCATTTTTATGCATTTCTATGCATTTATATGTTGCATTCATGTTTGACAACAAACTATGTTCAGTTTATTCAGTCAATAAACTATTTGAAACTTGATCATTTTATTGTCAGAAAAACTTGCACCTAGGACTTGTGTTTTACTTGACACAATATGCTAAAAACGTGTTAAACTTTCGTAAGTTCAAAACAACATTCATTTTTCTTTAAATAATGAGATAAGCAAAGCTATCAAGTAACACGTCATTGGAAACGTCTCTTCGAGATGCTTCCAATGATGTGTCACACGACAACAGTGTACCTTTATTCAAGACACTATCCATGTATATCACACTTGACTTACGCAACTACTTTCCCCATATCGTTTAGTAATATCGTACAGTGATATTTATCCTAAATGCATGAGGTTAATCTTTTGAAAAACCTTAAACAAGCTAAATGACTCCCCGAAATGATTCCAACCTCCGATCTCCATGTACGTTTGCGGATAAGGATCAAATAGACAAGAGATGCTCGTTAGGCCTTATTCCGGGGTCGATGGACGTTTGACTAACGATTCTGGGGATATCTATCATAAATGTCTCGTAATTGTGATGAGTCGGCATATTATACAGTTGGGAGAAGAGAGTACTAAGTCAGAAAAATACATGCACATTTTATCTTGACCAATGTAAAATGCAGCGGACATGTTTAGATTTTAGTTCTTTTCTGATAAAAAAAAAGGCTATTGTTTTGTTGGATTAATTCACAGAAATGATAACTCGTATTTGTCCTTTTTTGCTAACAAATGGATCACCGTTGCAGCCCCTTTTATCCAATCGGGGTCGGCCTTCATAGTTGTAATGTATGCTATTTTACGTCGTCGTTTGTGTAGGTCACGTCCGATACGGTAACAAGCAACAGTATTTTATTTAGTTGAATCTTAACATGTTTTTCCAGTTATGCGACCGAGTATGCATGACGTAAGACGCCATAAAACCTGCTTAAGACGGAAGAAAGATTTTTGTGATTTTAAGTTCAGGTGCATTTCCCGTACGAAAAATTTCATCGTAAACTTACATGTAAACCTTAGAAAAATATTGACCTAGACGTGAACGGAATATGTATATATTCAAAAATATTGGTTTGTTTATCTCAATTGCCGAATGGCTAAGTTTAAGCTAAAATATTTTAAAGGAATCCGTTTATGCTAGAACAAATCATGAGAAAAGAGGCATAACCTGGTCATAATTACACAAATCAATTTTCAAACAAAGCATCATAGCGTCTACATCGAGACCATTACTTTGGTTATGGATTACCAGCCATTTGCTTTAACATTACCGACTAATACATATTTACATCAGAGGACTCACAAACCAACTATATAAGAATCACAAACGTTTTGTCAAGAGTAATATTTCTTTAAAGCACAAAGGTTGATAACTGGTATTATAAATAGTTTGTATAAAATCTTAAAGGTATAGTTTGTCATAGACTATATTATTTCTGCCTACTGTTACTTTCGATAAGAACTAGGGACAGCAGTTCATACGGAGAAATGGGAAAGGTAAATGATTAATGTGGCAACATGTGGAGTTATTGAGTAGAATTATTTCTTACGCGAAATAGAATCAACATTCATTGGTGGTAAATAAAAACACGAATAACAACGTTAGACAAAAGAACGTGCCGTCTACATTGAACAGCGTTAATTAACTTATCCCCCCTTAGGGCAATTGAAAGCAAAAGCAGATGACAAAAATAACATCGAAAGATAACATGTGTCGTGGTTTTTAGTGTAAAACATTATGAATAAAAGATAAATTTCTCACTAGGTGCAATTCATCAATTCGTCATATTGTTTTCGTGATATTCTGTTTCAGATGCGTCGAGGCGAAGTTGTTAGGAGTAAGGGGTTAATGAACTAGAATATATGTTTCTTGTGGCCAAGAAGTAAATCGCTTAAGTGTCCTTGACATTTTCAGGTCTTCCATTCTTATCGTTTCCCCTTCTTCTTCAATATTTCTTAATAATAGTTTATCACATAAAGCACTACATATATTTGAAACAGATGCCGAGTGTAAGTTAGAGGTGGTTATGTATAATCATGCATTCACGTTAGACTTTGAACGCTTACATTGGTTTAGAAGGCGTAACAAGCTAACATATATTTGAAACAGATGCCGAGTGTAAGTTAGAGGTGGTTATGTATAATCATGCATTCACGTTAGACTTTGAACGCTTACATTGGTTTAGAAGGTGTAGCTAACCATATGGAATAGTTTTTGTTTAACACCCTTATTCCATACTACATCAGTTTGTCGAACTGGCAGCAGATCTTTTTAGAAAAAGCTATGACACATGCATCAATTGCGCCTAATGAGCAATTAATCATTTTTTACTAAATCGTTCCTACCCAATATTATGATTTATTCAAGCTCTTTATTTCACATGATGCTGCTTTTAACGTGGACCAGTCAACATATCATAAATAGAGAATTGGTTGAATAATTTGCTTGTCATGGGTAAATTCTTTACGGTTTGAAATATCAGAAGAGTCTTTATCATATATCCAAAACAGTGAGAAGGCTGAAAGATATTTCCTGTTATATAGGTATATATTATAAAACGATAATATCAGAGTATTCTATTAAGTAATTTAGCCCGCACTACTTTAAACGAATGAAGTAGGAATTACGAAAGGTAGATTATGTCTTTGGAGGATGCATGTTATTTTGCAAAAGACCATTGGTTCTTCGATCGATGCAAATATTTACTGAATTTTAAAAGGTATGGTAAAAGATAAGTTTGAAATCAGCGCAAGGAAAATATATATTGTTCACATGTGTCAGTACTCAAAGAACTACACGTTCAAATTAAATCACATGAATATCACCTTCATTAAAGGAATAAAAAAAGGAAAGAATAGATATACGAAAAAGAGAAGAAGAAGAAGAAGAAGAAGAAGAAGAAGAAGAAGAAGAAGAAGAAGAAGAAGAAGAAGAAGAAGAAGAAGAAGAAGAAAGAAGAAGAAGAGGGAGAAGAGAAGAAGAAGGAGAAGGAGAAGAAGAAGAAGAAGAAGAAGAAGAAGAACAAGAACAAGAAGAAGAAGAAGAAGAAGAAGAAGAAGAAGAAGAAGAAGAAGAAGAAGAAGAAGAAGAAGAAGAAGAAGAAGAAGAAGAAGAAGAAGAAGAAGAAGAAGAAGAAGAAGAAGAAGAAGAAGAAGAAGAAGAAGAAGAAGAAGAAGAAGAAGAAGAAGAAGAAGAAGAAGAAGAAGAAGAAGAAGAAGAAGAAGAAGAAGAAGAAGAAGAAGAAGAAGAAGAAGAAGAAGAAGAAGAAGAAGAAGAAGAAGAAGAAGAAGAAGAAGAAGAAGAAGAAGAAGAAGAAGAAGAAGAAGAAGAAGAAGAAGAAGAAGAAGAAGAAGAAGAAGAAGAAGAAGAAGAAGAAGAAGAAGAAGAAGAAGAAGAAGAAGAAGAAGAAGAAGAAGAAGAAGAAGAAGAAGAAGAAGAAGAAGAAGAAGAAGAAGAAGAAGAAGAAGAAGAAGAAGAAGAAGAAGAAGAAGAAGAAGATGAAGAAGAAGAAGAAGAAGAAGAAGAAGAAGAAGAAGAAGAAGAAGAAGAAGAAGAAGAAGAAGAAGAAGAAGAAGAAGAAGAAGAAGAAGAAGAAGAAGAAGAAGAAGAAGAAGAAGAAGAAGAAGAAGAAGAAGAAGAAGAAGAAGAAGAAGAAGAAGAAGAAGAAGAAGAAGAAGAAGAAGAAGAAGAAGAAGAAGAAGAAGAAGAAGAAGAAGAAGAAGAAGAAGAAGAAGAAGAAGAAGAAGAAGAAGAAGAAGAAGAAGAAGAAGAAGAAGAAGAAGAAGAAGAAGAAGAAGAAGAAGAAGAAGAAGAAGAAGAAGAAGAAGAAAGAAGAAGAAGAAGAAGAAGAAGAAGAAGAAGAAGAAGAAGAAGAAGAAGAAGAAGAAGAAGAAGAAGAAGAAGAAGAAGAAGAAGAAGAAGAAGAAGAAGAAGAAGAAGAAGAAGAAGAAGAAGAAGAAGAAGAAGAAGAAGAAGAAGAAGAAGAAGAAGAAGAAGAAGAAGAAGAAGAAGAAGAAGAAGAAGAAGAAGAAGAAGAAGAAGAAGAAGAAGAAGAAGAAGAAGAAGAAGAAGAAGAAGAAGAAGAAGAAGAAGAAGAAGAAGAAGAAGAAGAAGAAGAAGAAGAAGAAGAAGAAGAACTGAGCTACATTGATGTTTTCCAATGAATCCTGATCTTTTGTAATCACATACTTCACAATATATCAACACACCCTAACTTCAGCAAGAAACAGCACCAACAGCAACGATATATTACTCGTAATGAATAATTCATTACTCTGTCACATCAATTTTTATACCAAATTTAAGAAAAGAAATGTATTTTTGTCAAACTATGACTACTGTTCCTTCTTTTCGAACAAGACACATCCCTTAATGAGGTATTTGGTAAAAGTTTGATAGATTGTTTTGCCCATCAGTTTAGTGCAATTAAGTCAGCCTCTTAAAACCGTCATAAATGAGTCATTATTAATCGCCGTGTGCAAAATGGTACTTAGAACGTGACAGCAGGCCATATCAATCTATTACTTCAAAGTTCGTGTCAAATATGTCAGAACATGATTTGACCATTAGTTAATTGTCCATCACGTTTCATAGCTTTCCTATTCATTTCAAAGCCCAAAGCGTCTAACTAACATATGACAAGAGGCAAAATTATCATTTGTAATATATGCGTTACCTAAGTATCTAATAGAACATGCTTTGTTTTGTGTTTCTCTGTTATAATCTTGTGTTATTTCCTTTAGGTTGAAGCAGTCTTGTAGTACTTTGTATCTCTGGTATGGCCATAAGCTGTCCCAATCGTAACTACGTATACTCGGGGATTTCCGTGAACTTAGAAATACACCTCGTTCATAAGTAGTTCGAACATTACTTTTTTGTCCCGACTATTAACACGTTTCCTACGTCATGGAGGTGTTACCGTTATGGTGCTGGAACCGACTTCATGCTTATGCAAACAGGTAAGATCTAGGCCTGTCGCCAAGTAAATTGGCGGCTGGCCTGTGTTCTAACCTCTTTCCTAGCCTGGGTATCTTTCCTCATCGGAATTAAGCAGATATTTAAGGTTTTGAAAGCATATCACATATATCTACTTTTAGAAAATTACCCAGCATTCTAAGGTTTAAGCTTAGTGCCTTTCGTTATAAGTTGTGGGCCAGGCATCGCGATAAAACTGCGATACTATTGACGCGATGTTAAACACTACCGAACAAGCTTACACGCGTAAGCACGAAAGTTCTAGATTTTATAGCGTCGAGATCAATGGGTTGTTCAAACATGTCAACTACAGGAGACTGTCTGCCTCTCAGACAATGGGCACGTATTAATATTTGATGAGATGGTATTACATTCGGGACATCAAAGTACTGAAAGTACGGATTAAAAGGCTAGGTATGATTAACATTTACGTTACAATTAAGAAGGAATTTACAAATACGCTTATATAGATCAGAAATGAGTAATGTTTGATGCTTAAGTTAGCATGAAGAATCCTGGTTATCTTTTGTGATACCCATTGATTTTGCAAGAATGCATTCTGAAGATATACGTTGTTAATTGAGCACGTTTTAGTAGAACTTTCTGCAGAATGCTATTTGAATTTCTTTGTAACATCCATTCAATTTTTCTTTGAGCTCAATATATTCTGATTATGATAATGTTCTTCTTTTCATGATTTAGTAAGGGTGTTTCAGCACGTAGGTACAATCTTCTTTACATCTTCGTTGTTTTCTTATTTAGAATAAAGAAATCTTTCTGCAATTACGCCTTTTGTCGTCTGAATTGGGAGAATCGTCGTCTAAGAGCAAGGGTGCATTGTGTACATGTACATGTTCTTGGTCGACGAATAATGTTTTGGTTTACAAATACATTGTGTTAGGGAGAAATATATGCCGATTTGAATACACAAGGTTATCCTGCCTCTGGGACCTTGTAGGGTAGACATTGTTGTGTGTAGTTTAATGCAGTATCAACGATTCGTCAGTTATGTAACGGTTTTCCTGGATCGACTAGTACTAGGCTAGGGCCCTGAATGTGGTTAGAGAACTAAACTTGAAATCACAAGGCCCACGTTCAAATCACTGTATTGTAGTATTTGAATTTTCATTAGAGGTAGTGCTCTGCCTACCAAACGGAATGCCAAACGGTCTAACTGTCTTTCCCCTGCTCTGTGACATATAAGTTGGTAAGGTGGTAGCCTTAGAACTCGGGGGTCCTGGGTTCAAGCCAAACCGACAACTCTTGCTTGTTTGGGAGTTGCCTTTGGCAAGTCACTTCAGAGCCATAGCCTTCTACTGGTGGTTCTAGGAAAACCGTCGGGGTCACATGCTTATGCCTTTATTCTGTACCAAAACGGTAAACGGTATATGAATAAGAGGATATCTTTCTCTATCCAGGCATCGCTACGTCACTGACGAATCGTTGATGCGATGTTAACTCCAAATAATTCTAACTAACAGCTGTTACGAGAATTGGTTTAGAAGGCTATAGGGATGTAAACTGAAGACTTAGCCTTACGATTGGGACTTCAGTTAGAGATCAATAATTTTGGAAATTCTCTTCTTCTATGTCTTCTCTTTCAATTCTGTTTAAACTTAAGGTAGTATACCCATAATTCGCCATTTTGAGACTCGTTTTTTCATCGGATACATTGTCCGACTCTGTAACTATTCGCTTAACACCGGAAAGCTCCGGCTTAGACTAATACATACCGAAAACAACTGAAATAATCCGATGGAAGAATTAATGTTGAAATGGTAGCTTTTATGGTATACAACGTTAATTGATAGTCTTCGTATTACATTAGTATATACGTACTTAAGTGTTTATTTGACTGGACCCGATCTAACTTATATTTCTAATATATGATTATATTGAGGGTGTGGCTGAAGTATAACTTAAGTGACCTATACATATCCTATCATGCTATTGATTAACCCTCATAGTGCTAGAACCGACTTCATACTTATGCAAACAGGTAAGATCTAGGCCAGCCGCCAAGGAAATTGGCGGCTGGTCTGTGTTCTAATCGGTTTGCTACTCTGAGTATCTTTTTCATTAAAATTAGCAGATATGAAAGGCTTTTAAAAGCAGACGACACAGAAATCTATTTTTAGAAAATTACCCAGCATTCTAAGGGTTATATAATCCTAATGACCTGGCTTTACGGTTAAGGCCTGGGTGTTAATAGTATTTATTGTGGATATTCTTATCTTAAAAGGTCCTGTTAAGAAATCGTATAGAAATAAAAACAGAGGATTTGCCCGTGTTGAAAACTACCATTGAGACAAGGTTTACAACCAGAAATCTAATAAACAGCTTCGCCACAAAATGAATCAATTGTTTTTCTTACAGTTCACATAATCAATCGATAATAATCTGATATGTGAAGAAAGTCAGTCCAAATGATGTACTGTATCCAAAGAAAATAGAAACACTGTTACAAGATCAAGGCTTAGTCTAATGAGCATTATATCATTTTGAAACAATAGTTTCTTACAAATGTCACAAGGAAACTCATTTTCACCCTATATTTCTCGTCTGCTGTTGCTCTGGGCCACGACGAGTCAAAAGGTCGAATATGGGGGAATAAATTAAACCCAATGTAAACCGTTAATTGGCTTTCGACAGAGCTCATTTACGGGGCTGCAATGCGCAACATTTCATCGTGCCACGGTTAAGATAATATTCTTTCTTATATATTTTCATAACGAAGAGGAGTACAATGAAAGAAATTTTGTGTAAATATTTACCGAGATATGTGTGTTAATAATCCGAATCACTGAGCTATACACCATCAACAATTAA